>VZTO01012037.1:10358-50990 GCA_013400615.1 Syrrhaptes paradoxus
GTTCAAGAAATGTGTAGGTGTGGTGCTTAGGGACATGGTTTAGTGAGTTAGGTGGTGTTGGGTTGAGGGTTGGACTTGATGATCCTTGAGGTCTTTTCCAACCTTAATGATTCTATGATTCTATAACAAAGAGAGGTGATAACATGGAGACAAAGTATAACAGACGAACTCAGGATTTGGGAAAGCTGGCCTATTGCCCGCTTAGAATGAGTCTTCTGATACCAGTTTCAAAATAGAGACAGTAATTTTTACAATACTATTCAGAAGTGAAGTCCTAGCAACAATACTGACATCAGGGTCAGTCACTGATGATTCATAACTGCCCTCCACTAGGCAGTGTGGCTTGCAAACAGAAAGTAACCAGAATTAATGCTCAACAATATCTGAATTGTTTCTAATAACACCATGGCCTAGTTTAATGACATTGCTGACATATTACTTTTCCTCTTGCAGTATCAATGTCCTTTTCGCGGTCTTTAGGCAGTTGAAATAAAAGTTTCAGAACCAGGTAAACTGAAGAAATTAATGGAAATACTATGTGTGAAAAGACATATTAAAGAGAAATTAAGCACATGTAATTACATCTGAGAAGGAATTACATTTCTTCCTTTAGAAAAAGTTAGAATGCTTGTTGTCCTTTGAGAATAACTAGAGAGCATATGCTGATGTAATGTTCAAAGCAAATGGCTATTTCTTGATGTTTTGCAGACTCACCTGAGATGCTTGATATGAGAGAGAAAGTCTGTGTTGTACAGGAGGATTTCCATCTGCAGCCATTTCAATCATACAGTAACCTTCAGGACCGCTCACAGGCAACACATAGCTGGAAGGAAACAGAAGATCTCATTACTGTTTCTGCTGTTGACAGCAGAGAATTCAAACCTCACACAGCAAAGGCAAGGTGAAAAAGATGCTTCTGTCTCTATAAAGGATGACAATCTTTGGACACTAATAATTCAAGTTTCATGGCTACTTGGACTACCCACAAGGCAAAAGATAAAAGTTTATTCAACTTACGTCCCTCTTCTATTTGCTTTCCTACTGTTCTTGACTCTAGTGTTTCAAATGTATACAGAGACAAAGAAGAAAGAGATCTTTACGTGCGTAACTGTGTATTGACAAATTGTAAGTGCCAACTGTGGCTGACATATGGTCTCCCTAGTATAGAGGATTGTTGGACAAGTAACATCAATGTTGAATGATGCTCAACTCCCTAGGTGGAAATTTCCTTTTCCTGCCCTACAGAGGAAACAGAAATGGAATAAGAAATGAAAGGCTGCATACCTCTGAGCAGCAAGATTACACTGTGATACAGTTTTCGCTACTTGGGAAGCATGCTGTTAATATAAACCCTGGTACTGAGCTTCAGAGATAAAGAAGAATGTAAGGTTAAGGGAATTTGTAAAGTAAACACCATGGAACGTTCAACAAAACACAGAATTCTTCATATTTTTTCTATGATGAGATCTGATGAAATGCTATTAATAATATCCACAATAAAAAATCAATCCAACAGGATGATTTTAAAATATACTGTTTTTTTCATTTGGAAAGGAAATTTGCATAAACATTATTGGAGCAATGACAGAGGAGTTGATCCTTTAAAACTGAGCTCTGCTATTTCTGTAGAAGTGCTTCCCAATTCCACTTTGCCTCGGTTTCAATTTTCACATGCTTTCAAAGAGAATGTGATGGGCCTCCTTTTGGGAAGCACGTTGAGGTTTACACTCTGCACACGAAACTCTGCTCAGTCAAATCCATATCATTAGGTTTCCAGAGTAAGGCCTTTAACAAGAACAATGTTACATTTTTGTGTAATATTTCACAAATGTTACTCAACAAATTTTACAAAATATTCTGAAAAAAAAATATGCATTTATATGGACTGCCAAATTTTCTTTTTTTTTAGCTAAACAAATGTTAAAGGACAATGACAGGAATCTCATAATCTGTTTTGTGTTGGGACAGATGAATTTGTTTGTTAGGTCATAGACATATGAAAGAATTAATATTACATCCTGAAAGACCATTACATCCTGAACACTAGAGGCCTGTATTACTAATCTCACAAATGACCTCAGCACTGCCAAGAGCAAATGTGCTCCTGGACGAACCACACCAAGACCCACCATGCTCTCCGATGTCATTTTTCATATACCAACTCCTGGCTGGTTGTGTGCAGCTGCCATGGTATGATTTATTCTGTGTTATGTTTTGAGCTTTGGTTTTCTACTCCTGCATCTACAGTCTCACTATTTTATCATCCTGTCTGTAGACTCAGTATGAAATGCAGAGTCTCAGTTTTCACCTCTGAAGTGACAGGGAACATTGCATTGACACAAACAGGTACAGTATTAGGCCCCTAACGAATATTTATAACATTCATTGCAGTGCAGCGATTTCTGAGTGAGCAGCAAAAAAATCAGTGCATCTACTAACACAAGTCCCATAGGCGGTATATCCATATCAGAAGGTGATGCACTCTTCTCAATAAATCCTACCTTTCCAATGGTTATCTTGCTTCTGGTTCCATAGCTAATTCAGTCAATATTAACTCATTGACTTGGTACTGTGCTCTGCTGCATGGGGTTGAAATGTGGTAAATTATTTCACCTCTGTAAGTATTTCCTATTTTTTGAACAAGGATCAGCAATGTTTAACTATTTTTTTTTAAAGACTGGGATATTTAAACGGCATCTTCTGTTATCACCTTTTGAAATGTGATCATAGTATTCAAATGAGTTTGAAAAATGTTCATGTTTCTTTCTTATTTTAGTTTTAAAAAAAATCATGTTTTTTTAAAGTATGTTTTAAATTAGTTTCTTCACATAGTCTAAAGTTAGCATAACATTTTGATTTGAAATGTAGGGAGCCAGAAGAATGTCTGCTGTTCTGAAGGCCAGCTAATTTTCACAACTTCATCATAAAATGTAAATTGAGTAACCAGAAGTTCCTCCTTAACAAAAAATGGGTATGTTCACAGATAGTTTTGTTATCTCCTTTTCAGATACTTAGCATAAGGATAATTTCAGAGAAATCTTCCATCTGCTGTGATTTCCAACCAATTCATGGTATCAAAAATATGTTCTGAATTTTATTTATTATTCCTACTGTCCAGGTAAATCATAGTGTACAAAGATAACTTTCTCACATGAAAGACATGAGCTTGTTTAGGATTCTCTTGGGGAAAACCAACTCACAACCTTTCTTTGGTGCCTCCTACTCTGAGTGGATACTGCAGTATAGATCTATCATACTCACGGAAAAGCCTACCCTCTGCCCCTGCCTTGTTGCTGCTTTTCAGGAAGGTTTCTGAAGACTGCATCTGCCTCAGTTTCTAAATCTCTTCAAGGTTTAACCCCTTATATCACGTATTATAATAATCCAGACCATAAAGAACAAAAACTTAAGTGATATGGCAAGGTTTCTGGCAGAAAAGAACAATATGGTCTATGTCAGTTTGCTCATCTTCAAGCAATCAGCCATACAAGCCAAATTCAGCATTGTAAACTTTCATTGAAATGCCTGATATTCATACATTCTCACTGGTTCGGATACATAATTTCTCTTGGTTTGATTCTTTGCCGGAGAAAAAAAGTAGCTGCAGGTAAAACAAGCCTTAAAGGTTGCTTGATGCTGACATGGTCTCTACTGTGGTATCTTTATGTAGATTAGCCCAAGTATCCTAAATTCATATAGATAATAACACAGTCGCATACCTGGCAAGCCATTCTACTATTAAAGAAATGTCAGAAAAAAAATTTGAAGAAAAAAACCCCAATATCTATAAACAGCAGCTATTATATAGTGATTTTGATCATTAGGTCTCCACTTCACAAAGGACATAAAGCTATTCTTTTATTTTTCGTAAGATGAAGCAATGAAATCTCAAAGAAAAGAACTGATTTGTTTGATGTGAGCTGGTAGATTAGTGTCTGAGTTATGAGAAAAAGTCACAGGCTATAAGCAGCAACCTGCTGCCTTGTATTCTGGAGTGCACAAGCTACCACTACTTTCTTCAGCATTTGCTCCTTTCTCTGCAAGGATTTCCAAGCTAGTAATATTTGACTGGAGTGTCTGTCTTGTGTCACAGAAAGGAAAAACTGTCATTTGAAATGTGAACAAAATGAGTATTTTTCATGCTTACATTACCACAAAATTAAGACTGTTTGAATTTGCTAGATTACTCAAATATGCTTAGAACAGCTTTTAGAAGGAGCCAGAGCATGGAAAATTACAGCCCAAAAGACAGTTTTCTGAGAAAATTATAAAAATAATGAAAAATGGCAATTAACCCAGAAATGCTGTCTCTATCTTTACTATAGCATTTAAAACCACCAAGTGCTACAATATGGACACATGCAAGACGTAATTATACTAGTTTTTTTAAAAACAAGGACAGAAAAAAGAATGCACTTGAAATATTCTGTGGCAGAAATGACCTGAACTAAAATACCGCTTCATATATCTCTATAACTTGATAATATTTTTCTTTTAATCTAAGATTAAATCTGTCTTAATCTTGCAACTGGATAAATGCAGTTGTATTATTGCACGCTTCTCATAGAAGATTAAAATCCATTATCCACATGAGAAAAATGGAACTGATGATTTATTCTCTTGACATTTTTCTTTATTTTTCTAATTAACCTCATATTATGAGATACTGACCTCACATTAAGAACACCTGAGATGAAAGTGGCTAATCACTGACATCTTTAAATTTTGAACTATTTTTAGTTCACTTGTGCTTTTTCACTCGTTTAGATGCTGAAGGCATTTCAGTCCATCTGCCTCACACCTCAGAGGCACATTTCAGTTGCACTCAAAGCCAGAGTATTTTTCCCTCCAGAGGCAGGGACAGGAGAGAATGCACTATGATTCCTATTGCAGCGTTATTTTGTCAGGCACCACAATATTGATTCATTCACATCACACTCCTAATGATATAAAAAGGATTCACAGATCAGTAGAGAATGGGGTGTGTGGGGAGTAGGTGTGGGAAATGGTTGGGTGAGGAGGAGGTGGGGGAATGTTACGCTCCATAATCTGAACAGGAGCTCAACCTATTCCTGTAGACGCTAGGGTACAGGCCTAATGTAGTCAAATATTTGTTTCCACACATTTGAAATAAGAAGAGATTCAGCTTTCTTTTCTGTCCTTGCCTTAGAATAACATGATTTTTTCATAGCTGCTGTGGATTTTACATATGCTCGTTAAGAACAAAAATTAACCAAGGATTTACTACAGGGGCTGTTTCTTCAGAAAAGACTCATGGACCTCAACAGAAGAAAAAGAGAAGTGATTAATGCCATTACTAGTTATGTGTCGATTAATTATGTGCATAAACACTGAATTTCTAACAAAGTGCAATGTTTACCTAACATGCTCACAGCTATGATGCAATTGTGGATACTAAGTATTGGGTTAATTTAGGCCTGGAAATGACAATTGAAAGAAATTCTCTTCAACTGTCTGAGATCGAGGAGCTTCGAAATCAAATGTTACCAGGTATAATCTTGCTCAAGCAAATGCTTTACCTTAAATTATCACAGCTTTCTCCATGTGAGGAATGTATACTTTCCTTTTCCTTCCAAGCTAGTCACCAGGTGGCACTAAAGGAGCACAGTAGGAAGCAGGAACTCAAAATTCATACTAATGTCTGCTAATCATTGGAAAGACTAACTTAAGCCCTAATTGATACCATGATTGCTTCAGCTTCCAGTTTACATCAAGGGAAACACAGTAAAGTATCTCAAATTGATTAGATATTTGACAATATGGATGAGAATAGGTCTGGATACTGGAACTTCTGGAAGACTTTTAACTTCATGCATTACAAGTACCTAATGTAATCATGTAAAAATGGTGTGTTCATGGTTGTGTAAACATACTTAAGAAAATTTAGTTTATAGCAATTACATTTTCTATATAGGGCTGAAGGTGCAGCCATATTTCTAACAGATTAAGGAGAGCATAACAAAATTGATCATTGGGTATAAAAAATCCCCAAGCATTATAAAGAGAACTGGCCTCTTCTTATCCAAGCTAAATTATCATGGTAAGATTTTTTTCTGAACAAAGATCTCACACTGCTAGGAGATCAGGGTTTCTGGTCTTCTGAAAAATTATTACAAAGTAGTTATATTACTGTCCACTTTCTAATGCTACAACTGGACCTTTACATTTAGAGTTATTTGCTATTTTTCACCCTATGAGCTGACACACAATAGCCCAATTTAACAGCACATCACAGGAAAAAATCCTGACAAAAATCCTCTTTACTGAAAAAGTGTTGATATTAAAGACATAATTTAAAGTGACTCCTGAAAAACACTGAAGCAGCGACTTCATTTACACCCTTGATTTACCAGAGCAGTCGTCAAGGGAACATCTAACCAGCTGTCAAGCAATATAGGAGATTTTTCAAGAACAGTGATTTTACTTTTGACTGAATGCATTCAATTCACAAGTGTGAAAATCTGTACTGTGTCTTACAGTTTTAATAATCTCTTGGTACTTCTTTCCAAAATTCTTGCACCTGATATTTTTTTCTAGAATAAAGAATATTTTAAAATTTTCATTATTAAAATCTCACCTTCTCTTCCCAAAATGAACTTCAACATACTCCTTCCATGGAAATGTTCACATGTCTCTCTACCCTCTTCTATTCCAACAATGTCAAATTTTGGTATTTCTTACCACTTTAAGTTACAACACTAAGAAGTGATAATTATAAAAATGTTTCATGTCTGACATTTTATTTGAAATCAATGAAACATCTGTCAAAACCTGCAGCCATTCAATACCAAATGTCAGGTTTTTCTAGTTGCTATGAGGTGACCGAACTGTAAAAGCATACCAGGAGGTGAGAGGGAGAGAGAGAAAGAGAGTCAAGTGAAGGGGGTAGACAAAAGCACAGAAGATGAAAAATCCCAAATGACTTTGACCTCTAATAATATCTTGCAGTAGTCACTTGATTCTGTTTTCTTTAAAAAGAAAAGAGCTGTACAAACTTTTGGAATGCATTAGGGGATGACAGACTCCCAGCTGACTCTGAACTTGTTTGAGACTTTCAGCTCCAGCTGGGTGTGCATAAATCAATAGGTCCTGATAGGATTCATCCCAAGGTACTGAAAGAGTTGGCCAATGTCATCACGGGACCTCTCTTCATTATTTTTCAAAGGTCTTGGGAGACTGGAGAGGTCTCAGTTGTCTGGAAGTTGTCAAATGTTGCCCTAATTTTCAAGAAGGGAAAGAAAGATGACCCTCATAATTACAGACTTGTTAGCCTCACTTCAGTGCCTGGTAAAATTATGGGGATGATTTTTCTGAGAGTTACTGAAAAACACTTCAGAGACAACACAGTCATTGGTCATATCCAGCACGGTTTCATGAGGGGAAAGTCCTGCTTAACCAACTTCATTTCCTTTTATGAAAATGAGTCAACATTGTGCCCTGACAGCCAAAAGGGCCAACCATGTCCTGGAGTGCATCAAGCACAGCATAGCTAGCCAGTCAAGGGAGGTGACTGCCCCACTCTACACTGTACTGGTGTGGCCCCACCTTGAATAGCATGTTCAGTTTTGGGTGTCTCAATATAAGAAGGACAGCAAGCTACTAGAGTGTGTGCAGAGGAGGGCAAGATGGTGAAAGGTCTCGACTTATGAGGAGTGGCTGAGGTCTCTTGGTTTGTTCAGCTTGGAGTAGAGGAAGCAGAGGGGTGACCTCATCACAGCTTCCCCAAGGGTGGCAGCGGAGGTGGAGGTGCTGATCTCCTCTCCCTGGTGACCAGCGACAGGACATGAGGAAATTGAATGAAGTTGCATCAGGGGAAGTTCAGATTGGACACTAGGAAAAGGCTCTTTACTGGGAGGGTGGTCAGTCACTGAACAGGGTCCCTAGGGAATTGGTCACAGCACCAAGACTGTCAGAGTTCAAGAGTGTCTGAACAACGTTTTTAGGTAGTTTTAGGTAGTCCAACAAGGAGCAGGGAGTGGACCCAATGATCCTTACAACTTGAGATATTCTATGATTCTATGATTTTTTGATTAGTTGTCAGAGGTGTAGGTTTGGAGGAGAAAAGAAAACTCAGCTATTAAAGATTCTTCTGATGGTGCAGAAAATCTGACAGTTTTGCTGATGGTTTATTTTCAGTGTTTTCTTAATTGGGCCTTAGAGTGTCTAGTATTTGTGCAAGATTCAAGAATTGTTCTGTGCAGAAAAACTGTTAACAGTCATTGGCAGCGTTACACTGAACATTACATTCCCTGTTATTACTGACACCTTCCTCATATCCACACATTGAAGGCTGTTCTTCCCAACGATGCTAAAAAATAGATTCTGCTATTTGTACTTAAATTCCTCCCTTACTCCTTGATCAGTTTTACTGGAATATGTAGGAAAAGAAGAACTTAGAAAAATACACAAAGACGAACAAATTTGTGAGAGTGAGCCCTTAAAGGCAGCCAGTTAGCATACATAAGACTGGATATAGTAATGCACATGAATATTTTGGGGGATCTAGGCTGCCTCATGAATATAAGCAGTTGCTCTGATTTATTTGTACCCAGTAAGGGTACCATAGATAGGCTAAAAATTATATTGCTCGTCTACCTCTATGCCTTACGTATCTTGGTGTGTTTGTATGGCATAGTGGATCCCGCAGTACCACACTGATTCTTCCTGATTCAAAAGGACAGTAGAAGTCCTGTTACTGGCTACTGAAGAAAAGGAAAAATATTTCAAACTGAAATGGAGTTTTTTCATACTATTACACATAGCGCTTTCTCTTTTCACTCAGTTTGTTCCTAAGTGCTCCATACTGCATTGTTGCAAAATGCTACTTGTTTTCAATGAAAAGAGTTGCAAAAAAGAGCACTTAAAAACCCTGAAAACTGAGTTTTTAGAGCACGTTACACTTTGACTTTGAAAGTCTTCCAAACACTCCATTTGCTCTTTCTTCATTGTGGTTGCAACCAATGAAAGAAAAAAAGGAGGTATCTAGCTGTTGGTTGAACACAGATACATAGTTTTATGGAAATAGCAGTCTTAGGCACCACTTTCAACATCAATTTCCTTTTAAATTAAGTATTTCTTATTTGCATTTGATTATAGAGTTATTGACAAGGTTGTTTTATCCACAGAACACACGGGATTTTCTGCCAGGCTCTTGGATTTATCTGTGGAAAATAACAAACATTTCAGCCAACACCAAAATGTATGGGAATCTGGAACTGAACCGTACACATGATATTTACACTAGAACTCCTATACACAGAGTGATTTTCACAGTAACATCATAATTTTTGTACTAAATGCCTCGTTTCCTCCCATTTTTCCACAGAAGTCTTCTAAAAAATCTTCAGATTCACATGTCTGAACGAGAAAAGCAACAAGAAACAGAAAAAACAGCAGTTCCCCTTGTGATTCTGCATATTCCAGGAGGTCATAATTTTCTTAATAAAAATCTTACCATATTAATAAAACTCGTGGTATGTTACCATTTCAAATCTTTCTTACAGACATTTTATACACTGTCCTACAAAGATAATACAGTTTGACAAGGAAAAGGTACCGTGTGCCTTTTGTTTCTTAGTAGACCTTCAAGTAGCACAATTTGCTGAACATTTGGAGAATGCCATTTGTCACAAGTCTGACTGTGAAACTGTGATCACAGTATGTGCTGGGCCTTCTGAGAGCAGGCCAAATTCTAACAAAGTGTAACACAGGTCAATGGACTTGCATTAACAGAAGAGAGAAAAATATGGCCAGCTCTTCCTCAGTTCTGATTAATCCAAGAAGAATTATAGCATCCTTACATGGTTCTCACATTAAAGTTGCTGAGCCTTCTCCAGTCATACGTATATCAAGCTATAAGAAAGGAAGAATCCCTAAGAGAACAGCACCTCTTGGTTTTCCATTATTAACATGCTGTGAGTATATATTTTAAATACTATCAAAGCAAACCTGCTAAATTTCAAACCTGTTTGCCATGCGTGCTTCCATTCTACCCAGTTTTAGTATTAAAAGACTGTCAGTCTGACACTGACTTTTTGCCACTATTTTGTTGCATACAGCCTTTTATATGGTGAAAGACATTTAAAAAATAAAAGTGTTTTTTCTACTCTTCCATCCCCATGACATTTGCTCTAATTTAGAGGCAAATTAATATAATAACAATTCACCAGAAACTGTTTTGATGCAAATCATCAGCTTTCTTCCAGTTAACTTTTAAGGGGATGTTTTGCTAGGCTTGCTGTCATGTCCCTTCACATAAACTAGTAATAATTAACATAATGAACACGGTGCTTAATATGGCATAATAACTATGAGCAAAGCACACTTCACAGTGGATTTTGAAAGGTCCTAGAATTTGGAAACAGCTATATAGTTGACAACAGTTCCACAGTAAAGATCCTTAAGAGTAGATGACAAGCTGGAAATAAGTAATCAATGCCACCCTGTTACAGAAAAGGTAAGCACAACAGTGAGATGTATAGATAGGTATAGAGACAGAGGACATGTATTTTTCAGCTTTCTTCCAAGGTAAGGACAATGAATGGTGTCATATTTCTTAACAACCAACCTTATCATTCAGCAGGAGTTTTGTTCAATCCATTTTCACTAATCTCTGATCTTCTGTTCCCTTACTATCATCAAGATATTTGGTATCTGCATTCCCTCATTTCTGCAGTTGGTGCTACATAAGGCACGTTAATAGCCTTTAAAACGTGCATTGCACTGAAGAATGTGTGGGCCAAGAGAATCAAGATTAGAAGACTGCTTCAAGAACTACTGGAGATCTGGAAAAGTGACCTGCAAGATGACTTTAAATACAGGTTTCATCAAGCCCAAGATATATCCTTCAGTTGTGAGCATTCTTGTAGTGGACATCTGATGTTGATAACACCATACATCACTTGGGAAAAATCAAAAGATCTGAAGAAGGCAAATCAGATGCACAATATAATCTCCAAGCATGTGTAAGGCTGCTACAAACAAGAAATACGTAATCTTTCCTTTGCATCCATGTCAGAGATTACAAAAAATCTCTCTAATAGAAGTGGTAATGAGGCAGACTGCGGGGGTTTGTACAGGCTCCCTCACTGAAGGTTTTCAAGGACAGGTTAGACAAACACCTGTCAGAAATGACATAAGCATTTCATTTACAGGTATGACGAATATGGCATAAGTGTGCCCTACTAGGGCAGTGGTGTAGACTAAGTCATCACCTAGGATGTCTTGCAGCCCTACAATTCTATAATTCTAACATTTCTATCAGAAGAATTACATACGACTCAGTGAAGTAATGTTAACACTTTACATTTGTCTTAGATTTGGTAAAAAGTGATCTTAAAATTAATATGAATTTTCTAGTCTTTAAGATAATTGAGCCGACCTACAAAGTACAGAAAGAGTGGAACAGGTCTCGTAGTAGACAAAGAAGACTACAACAGAAGTGACTGCAACAATCAGTGTCTCTGAATCTATATAGGACTAGATTCTAATATACACAAATCTAATGTTACCTACTTAAGAAAAAACATCTTCCTAGAAAGTGCTGAATAAAAAGGAAGAAAGGAAAATGCTTTTGTTCATCTTCAAGCTGTATCTTTTCTCTTTTGCTGTGGAGATACTAGTAGAACTGGACAGGATAAGGAGACAAATACACTTTATCTTGCCTAATGTTGTCTATCTCACACAGAAGATGCGATTTCTTTACTTAATGTTTTCATACAGCTTTTCACACATTATATAAAATCTAAAAAACCTCCAGACATACATGTCTGTGTATAAGCACATTGCCAGCTGAAAATGGTAACGTCTACTTTAGGTGAAAGAGACACTGTTTATGCTAGGTTCTACTTAGCTTGCTTTATCCCTCACTTACTCCAGCTCTGGCGGTCCAACAGTCAGGTTTATGATCCTTTAGTGGACTGGTTAATGGGGCTCTTTCCATTGTATACATCGCTGAGCATACTACAGGTAGCATGTACTCAAGGATCATTTACTGCACTGGAATGTTTTCTGTTCTTAGACTGGCTCCTAACAGGAAAGTGTAAATTTTGCACTTAATCATATCTCTGCAATTCCACTGGCTTCACAGGAACTGCACTGGTGTAAACACAATACATCAGTGCACCGTGACAACAGACTGACAAACTGTTACATCTGCATTTCACACATAAAAATGGGAACAGCACGCAGATACTGGAAGAATTAGTATTAACATTTA
Organism: Syrrhaptes paradoxus; assembly: GCA_013400615.1. Classification (NCBI taxonomy): domain Eukaryota; kingdom Metazoa; phylum Chordata; class Aves; order Pterocliformes; family Pteroclidae; genus Syrrhaptes; species Syrrhaptes paradoxus. The sequence goes on from VZTO01012037.1 coordinate 22,597, forward strand.
TGAGTTTTGAAACTACAACAAAATTTAATCATAGAATCACAGAATGGCCTGGGTTGAAAAGGACCTTAAAGATCATCTAGTTTCACCCCCCTGCTGTGGGCAGGTTGCCAACCACTAGAGCAGCTGCCCAGGGCCCATCCAGCCTGGCCTTGAACCCCTCCAGGGATGGGGCATCCACAGCTTCTCCAGGCAACCTGTTCCAGTGTGCCACCACCCTCACAGTGAAAAACTTCCACCAATATCCAACCTGAATCTCCCCTCTCTTAGTTTAAAACCATTCCCCCTTGTCCTATCACTATCAACCCCTGTGAACAGTCGCTCCCCCTCCTGTTTATAGGCNCACTTGGTTAGTTGTTATCATTATCATTACAGTAGTTATTGTTATCATTGTTCAAGATCATGACAGTATTGGAAGAATATATTGTTACAGAATTGATCCTGACACCAGATACTAACTCCTACGAAAACCTCATGTTGTAATCTGAGTTTTGGGACAACCTGTTCTTACTTAGAAGGATGGAGAATATGTACTGTGCTTGTGCTTATGTACTGACTATTCTCTGTTGGCTCATAACATGAGTCTTTGTGTATTTTGGGGGGCTTTTTTCTGTTAGATGAATTTGCAGAACCAGCATTTTTTACTACTGGAAAAAAACTGTGTTTTTAAAACCAGTAATCCACCTTCAAGTGCCTCAGGTTCATGTACCAACAAGGTATTTGCTGCACCTGAACAAGGCTGTTTTAATTTCCTTTATGGCGAGCTTTAACTTTTATTTGAGCCTCTGTTATATCTTCTACTCTTTGGAGCTCCAGAGACAAACATTCCTCAGGGAAAGTGCTTGCAGTCTTTTGCACAGCTCATTCTTACCTTCCTAATCTGGCTTCACTCATTCACTGACTTCTAACAGAGATGTAATTACATTCAAGCAGTTTTGTTAAAAAATAAATAATGGCAGAAAGGAAAGTTTGCTTCTTCCTACAGTTATAAAGCCTCTAGTTGAAGCCTATGCAACACCTAATAAAAAGTGTGGTAGGCATATGGAAAAAAAATGGGGGAAATTCAACTGTAATCTTCAATGAAAGTATATTCCAATGTGAAAAGAGAGAGATCTTTTATATGAAGAGCCATTGCGTAGTGGGTTTTGACCTGTTCTTCCTTTAAATGCAGATGAAACCATTTCAGCAAAGAGAATGGCAAACAAACTCCCTAACACCAATCTATTATCTCAAAAGTCATATGCATTCCTCTAGGGGAACTAAATTAGATGATTTTGTTAATTTTGAAAAAATCAAAACAGTAGACAAATGCAACAAGGCAATATTATATTAATGAAAGGTGAGTTGGGAGACTTCTGCTAAGAAATTAATAAATTGAAGCCCAAATTTGATTGCATGGAGTAGCTGAACACTAACTTTACAAGAATGCTCTACAAAAGTGCAAGACATCTAGAGAGAGAGATCTTGTATTCTCAAGAGAAATATGACTATCTGTCCATTATCAGCCATAAAATTATTTTTAAGTACAAAATCTCTTGTAGTTACAATGATCCTAAAGACACACTGAAAAAAGAGTGTTGGATCATGTGCCCATTTAGAAAATATTATTATCAGTAGAAGCAGAGTATAACTCAATCTCAGAAACATACAGTATTATCTCTCAGTGACCAGATTAAGATTGGTGTAACTGCAGCAAAATACGAAACAGAGCACTTGGTAAGACCTCAAATTTCAAAAACTATTTGTACACCGTCTACATTGTTGCACTGCAGGCTGTGATATCACATCTTGAAACTCTTTGTTAAACAATTTATCTACCTACCAGCAAACTGAATCTCATGCATATGAAGGCATTGGTGGAAATAAAGAAAAATAAGATGTCAGTGTATCTCTGTATAGAAGCAATGGTCTCATGTGAAATGACTATGAGATAAAAAGTTTGAAGAAAATACATGCATACATGTACTTCTGACAACAACCAACATTTACCTGCAACACGGCTATAATAACAATTTGCCTACAGTGGCAAGAATTTTTCTGTGCATACATAAAAAGTGCTTGTTAGAATAGTTAAAGTAGAATAAATAAAAGAATAAAGGAAAAGAACAACATATCCAAAATATCATATTTTGATGAGGGAAAATTCCACTCAAGACAACAATGAAAAACGTAAATTCAAACAAGTGTTGAGAGTTAAATTGTCCTAGCACCTCACTAACAAAATGCCTCAAAAAAACTTTGTAAATATGCTCACAAAGTTACATAGTTGGAAATGTTCTATTAATTACATCTCCTCTCCCCTGAGGAGGGCTATCACTCCCAGCAGCATAGTAACTCTTCTGGACTTAACAGGAGCTTAGTATCGCACTAGAATAGAGGAACGAATTATTAATTTGAGCCCATCTTCAGACATAGTCTTCCATTTAGTGTCTCACTAAATGATCCTACAAATGAAAATTAGGAAGCCACCTGACAAATGAATAAAGCTGTATCAATGCAATGTTGTACAGATAACAATGCAATACTGCAATGATCTCCAATTGAGAATCTTTTATTTTCTTACCTATTACAGACAGAAGAAATACCATAATGAGTAACAGGCAGTACTAATTAGTCTTCCTTTGTATAGTCCATTGGTCTAAAATGAACCACTACCTTCCCTCTGCATGGGAAAACTAAGAGAAACATAGGCTAAGCAATGTGGTTAATGAGAAAATGACTCTTTAATGCAAAGAGAAGGAAAAATTTACATACTTATACTGGAAATTCTGAGGAGACTCTAAAGAAGAAAGTCCTTCTACTCCCCACTAGTGAAAATCCTGAGGTCATGGCCAGCATCTTTTCTAACACCCACCACCAAGAGACATCCTGCTGGTATTTCAGTTTTATGCATTTAAGTATCAATTAAAAAAAAAAAGGTATTTTGGTTTCAGCGTCTTTAAGGCTCATGTATTCTAATCCTTTGTAACCTTAAGGTCATAAGGTCTTTGGTCCTTAAGATCCAAGGTCTTTGGACCTTGGAGCTATTCTCATGAGTCTTAGGCAAACTTTATGTGCCTGCTTCTCACGGTGATACTCAGACAGCCTACTCTTGGGCTCTGCTGGTGACATTAAAGTAATTTGCTTCTTATATTCCAGGAAGCATCCTAATTGGACAAAAGGAAAAGGCAGACACCTAATCCCTGTTATAATTCAGGAACAACGGCTGAAGCATTTATATCCCCTACTCAATTCTTCTGTAATGGTCTAAGAATACCTAATTCCATTGAGTTACACTCAGATCAACCAAAAATATGACAAGAGAATGTAGCCCAGGACAGCCTCTTAAAATACAATATTGAGTTCTCCACTGTGCCACTTAATTTGGCAAATTATTATTTTAGCAAATATTATGGCATTATTATAGCAAATACATGTTATTGCTGAAGAATAGTTCTTTTATTATCACTAGCATTTTATTTGTGGCAAGCACTACTTCTTACACTGTCGTAAACAAAGGGCCAAGGAGACCTACAGAGTGTATGGCAGAAGGGTAATACACCATTTGTAGCCCAGATGAAACTGGGAATGAATAATTGGTACTGGTAAGTTGTAACACCAGTTAAGTGAGTCACCTCTGTGCCTCCAATCCTCATCAACATTTTGTCTCTTGTTTTGATATCATCCATAAGAAAGAAGGTAAGTCCTTGCTATCATAATTCCTTCAGGCCCTCTTCAACACATGTGAAAAATAACTCTGACTTTGGATAAAGGAGAGGTAGCAGTGCTGCTAGAAGTGCTGGGCATACCACAAAACTACTTTCACAAAGCATGAGCAACTCACCTGAAGTCAATAATACAAGGCAGAAACATTAAATGACATGCCCACTTACCAGACTTAAGATTTATTGATTTCTGAAGCTGAACTGCCAGGCAATGCAATCAGTTAATTGCATTTTTGAAAAACTGATTCTTGACTTGAAACTTGTTTCTTTGAACACGCAAAGGAGCAGATGGAGCAGATCTGTGCTTTCGGAATACATACATAAATACAGAATTGTACAGAACTTGAAGTTTACTGTTGTCATCTAAAGGGGTCCATTCACCTTTATCCGGACCAGAGGCATTAGCTATTTTGTTGCAGTCTGATTACGGTAACACATATGCTGTGTTTTTCCCTAGCATCAAAAAAGTATGAGCTTTAGAACTGCCATGTCAAAGAAATTAAGATTCTGATAATATTTTCATATGTATTTTGTACTTGAAGCTATCTATATCCTAGCACCAACATGGAGAGCTAAGAACATTTTACTAAGCTATAACCAACTATTAAAAAAAAAAAAGAGAGACTGCTTTATGGTGATATGTTTATACACATTTTAGTTGCACTCTTCTTAAACTTACATGAAAATACAAGATCATAATGTTTATTCCCTACTTGAATATAAAAAGGTAAATATAGATTATAATGTCACTTTGATGTGCTTTAAGAAAGACAACTTAAATAGCTAGATGTGTATTTCATAAAGTATTACAAATGTCTCACCTATTTCTTCCAGTCACTTTGATTAGTGATGTATGTTTGAGCTGAATTGTATTATTTGGAAAATAAACACTATACAAAATTAATTAACTGCCAAAAGAAAGAAAAAGAAGGTAAATATAATACATTTAGCTTGTATGAGTAAGTGTGTTTTCATAGGCCACCCTTTATTAAGTTTTCTGGTTTTTAAACAAGATAGATTACTTTCATCAGATTTTAGAAATATAAAGTATGAGGTGTTCATGGAAAGGGGCAATCTTGTATGATATGAAATGTGCTACATTTCTTCAAGGGTAGACAAATCATATGTAGAACAGTAGCGTTTTAACAAGATTATATTTGATGAATGTAAGGAAATTATGGAAGTGTAAACAAACACCACAATGACTGCTGCTTTGTATGTACAATCTGATTTGCCTTACAGATGAGGTGCTTTATTTCTTCGTTTTGATGTCCACTTTTTCACTTAAATGTTATGAATTCAAATACTCACATATTGAATTTGGAAATATTAGAAAATATTTCACTACAAGAAAAAACCCAAGATTAACTATTTTATGTTAAAGAGATGCTCAGTGCTATTAACCACTTGGATACTTTGGGTAAAAATTAAAGAACTGAATAGAGTTTCAAGTTATCAGAATAAACATTTCTAGCTGAAAAAAAATCATTTCAGATTAAGCTGTCTCTGATTTTCAACAGTGTCGATTATATGCACAAATTAAACCAAAGTCAATTTAACTATCCTATTAAATAATGTGAAATCACCAAGTTCCCACCTGCAAGTGTGAATTCATTTAGATTTGTTCCCACAGCAGGAAAAAATCCTATTTGGTTTGATCTTATCTTTAAATTGATCTATTTAGTAGTAAATCACACTTTCAGTGAAAAATGAAGAATGTTAAAATGTTTGGACTGCCTGTCTTTTTTGGTACAAAAAAAAAATACTATGAAGTTTTGAGGAACTACAAAACAAATGACCAACTTCATAAACATACAAAATACCGTATTTGTCATAACATGGAGTATCACAAACTTTATGTACTGAAAAAATAAGAAGCATTTTGAAAGCCTGAGTCCTCCACTGTCTATATAGGAGATTAGCTCATAACAGACAAATATTGCAGGGAGAAAAATACACACACAGAAGATAGGTCTAGTACGTGCTGAAATCATTGGTTTGAGATAGTTTAACAGTTAACTATAAAATAACCAAAGATAATAATAAATCTTTTTATTTAGGTGACGCTCAGCATCATCAGTCAGCATGTAGTTCAACAAACTAAACAGCTTTTTTTTCTGGATCTCACTGTGTGAGAGGGTCTGGATGGTCCTCCCTGGTCACCACAAACTTCTCAGAGACAAATGCTATGCAGAAGTGTTCATGGCTACTGGCTGTAAGGAAGCGGGTCACTAAGCATATTTGGTATGGAGAAGACAACTATGTTTGCCTGGAGATTAACTATAGCAGTGACACAACAGTAACACGAAGAATCAGAGAACTTTGCCTGGAGACTGGTACCAAAACTAACATGAGGAAGGAAACAGCAACAGGAGACGAAAGGTATGACCGAAACTAATACTTGACTCAGCGACCACGTAATGCTCAGACCAGGACACTGTTTATGTAAACCCACCATGGTACTACGCAGACTTTGGTGGGAGAAAAGATGTTTTCAAGACCCTAGAGGAGCCACCACCAGTAGGTTCAACTTGTACTGCCTCATGGGAGGAAGCACTAGACCCTAAATCTCATTGCTGGACCTAGGACTAGGTAGACCAAGTGTTACATTCTGAACTGGACCAGTCAGGACACAGTGTGGGCCAGCTGCTCCCTCATGACTGGGGTATCAGGAGCCACAGGGGTTCCCTGGGGTGATAGGGTAGGCGCATTCAGGGCCCTGCTGGGATGATGACTGGCATGATGCACAGCCTCCCTGCTGCAGCTGTGGTATGGGCTGCAGACAGTATGTCTGAGTGAGATGTGCGTGTGTTGTGGTGTTACTAGGTACTGCTGTTGTTTGCTTGGTATTCATGTCTTTCCAATTTTAATTTATTTTTTAATCTTAGTTAATAAAATAAGCTAATTAATAACCTTCCAGCTGACAAAGAAGTGAAATGACTTGCCCTGTGGCAAACAGAGCACTGGAACAGGCTGCCCAGAGAGGTTGTGGAGTCTCCTTCTCTGGAGACATTCAAAACCCGCCTGGATGCGTTCCTGTGCGATCTGATTTAGGTGTTCCTGCTCCGGCAGGGGGATTGGACTAGATGATCTTTCAAGGTCCCTTCCAATCCCTAACATTCTGTGATTCTGTGAAACTGTAAACCAACAGCAGAGCAAGGGTGGGCTCAGTGATGTCACAGATCCACCTGCAAATAACCCATAGTTCCACGGACATGGGTCATAAACCACACTGAATTCCTCATAGAACATGCCTGCTAGAAAAGTAAAAGGAAAATAACCATTTAAATAGCGATATATACAGACCACTGAAGAATTGTGAAATATGCAGTATTCACAACACAGAACCTTATGTGTTAACAAGCCTTGGAAAATGTAGGTTTAGAAAAACAAAGCCCAAAACTATTTTGAAACATACGATCCAGAATCAACAGCAAGTTGGGCATCTATGCTGACAGGCCTCCTTTCTGCCTCACAATCACTTAATTGCAGAATTGAGGTTGGACAGGACCTCTGGAGATGGTCTTGTCCAGCTCCACTGCTCACAGAAAGGTCACCTACAGAAGGTTGCTCAAGATGGTGCCTCAGAAGGGTCCTTCAACATGTCACAACACACATGCTCCAGATGTCCTACCCTGTCCACCTCATTGTTTCATTTCTTCCTCAGATCTCCTACTGCTTACAGATAGACAGTGAGGTGCCCAAACCCTTTCCTCATTCCCTTAATGAGCAGAGCTCATGTCAAGTGTGTACAAAAAAACCATACAAGTCAACATAAGCATACAACACAGAGAAAAAAGGCAGTTGTTCCTAAGTCCATCTTCTATTGAAAAAACGTCTTATCATTAGGGAATTTGGTTAGTAGGAGGCCCTGTCTAGTTTTCTTCAACTATAAAGCATCAGAGTCCACACTCCAAGGGAATGGCCTAGTCATCCAGGTGGAAAACAGAATGGGCTGAGACGGAGTAGGACCACTTTCCAGCCTTCTCACTGAAGGCAGGTCACAGGAAGAAACACAAGAATGAGCTTGAGCTTGTACTGCTGTGAAGGGGACTCACGTGGCCCAACAACTTCTCATTAAGGTCATTAAGATCACTGAATAATACACATGAAGCACAGTGGAAACACAACAGAAACATTCTACCTCACTAGCCCAAAGTCAAGCTGCTTATAGTTTCTCTCTGGGTTTATTAAACTTCTTTTCTGTATCAGTAGGGTCAATGTTCAGTACCCCACAAGAGAGGGAACTCCACAATGTGTGGGTGTAAGTCAGGCCTGTCCCATACACCACCCTCATCCCTACCAATTGATACTAAATGCAGCAGCTCAACACGTGGGAGAGGCACATCGCCACAGAGGGGCCTGGTTGTACAGAAAAAAAACCCACCTGAATGAAGTGTCTAAATCACCTGAAGGACAGTTTTTAGACACTCTAATACCTAAGTGTCCAAACAGGGGCCTAAAAGTAGACACTCTTTTAATATGGCCCACCATAAAGCCAAAGTATACACTGATTTTAACACTTCAACACTGTTATCTGTATGTTTGTATTCATGATTCTAGCTGGTCCTATTACAGCATTCCTTTTCCAAAGGTTCTTTTTATGGGGTTTTTTACTGCAATAGATAAAAGAATAGTGGGCACTATAGAAAAATGGATGGTGACATGATCACATTGTGGATGACATTTTACTCAGACGATTCAATGATGATCAGTAGTTGAGTTTCATCAGATGGGTTGTAAGAAAAGAAGTATTGCTTTAGAAAGCAGAAAAAAAAAAAAGAGTTGTCTTTCATTTCAAGTCAGTCTCTCAAGCTCTAAACACCAAAATAGCAAGAAGAAAAAAAATTCTTAAAATATAATCTAAGTAACTATATCAACATATCTCAGCCTACATATCATGTAAGGTTTGTAGAAGAAATCTGTCCTTCAAATTCAAATAGAAAAGGAGAAAAAGGATAATTTCAAAGAATGTGGTCTAGTAAAAACATTTCTAACCTGGTCAGAAGAGCATTCATAACGGTATACTTCTGACATACTCATGAAGCAATCCCTAGGAGGCTGTGATGGAAAATTCTTTTCCTCTGAGGAACCCAAATAAACTTCATTAATTATTTCAGCGACAGACTGAGCACTAAGGGATGCCACTCATAACTGACTGCCAGATAGACTATGCGCTTTTGACCATCAATTTTTTTTTTTTTTTGACCATCAAATGCATATAAGGGCATTAGAGAGGACAACGTTGAAAGCCTTTCTGAAAGGACAGAAAGTATAGCAGTAGGTTAAAGCAAAGTTGATCTGTTTTAAAATGTTTTAACTGAATAGCAGTGTATTTTAGGAAACATCTTTACCTATCAGACATAAGCTATTTAAATTATTTTAGTCTTCAGCTATGCATCTCGGGACTTTGTGATATTAATGAAGTTCATAATAACAAGATCTCTGCAAATCTTGTATCACAGGAAAGGAGCTGAAGCAAAGATAGGTTAAAAGATTTGCCTGAGATCATGTCTCAAGACTGCCAAATATGTCAGGTAACAAGTGCAAGTTCTGTGATTGCCATGATTATACTCACTAAGCAATTGTTCTATAAGAAATTACTAAAAATTAAGAAGAATCAATTGAAACCCAAACTGCTTTTAAAGTATATACCCACTGTGCTGATTAAATTGCAGCAGTTAAACATTTATCTGTCTTCAGTCAATATTAAGTACTTAATGACGAAGCTGGAAAACTTCCCCTATCATGCATCTGCGCCTCATTTGTGAGCCAGAGGAAGAGAGTGGGCAGGAAGATCCAGTGAGCAGGACTAGATCAGCTAATCCTACCACTGGTTTCAGTAAACAGCTATTGGACTGTTTTTCAAATAAAAAAAAATAGTCTACTCTCTGATCAGGAAGAAAAAAAAATAAATGCAAACACCTGTGCCTGGCATATGAACAGCTGGGTACATGCTAATGATGATTCAACTGTAACATGTGCTGCATATAACTGGATAAGTAGAACATGTTGTGTGGGGAATCTATTATGGCAAATCTACTGCATCATTAATTAGTTTTATTTTCTTTTCACTGTCTTCCTTTTATTACCCTTTTCTCATTCAGAAAGGGTTGAGGGAGCAAAGCAAGTTCTGTGTTTGTCTTCTGTTGTCACTGCTGAAAGTTAATGTAACTGTTTGGGTAGGTAGGGAAGAAATAGCCTTTATTTGGCTTGAATCAGAAACCAATTCTATACTGATGCAAATAGAGAGCAGGCTTATTTTCACAGGGAAAACTGCAAAGGAGAGAGTAAAAAGCTTATAAGGTAAAGTTTCTAATACTTGCCTTTGATCAGCTTAGTGTTTTGGAATCCACTTGTCCTCCATCCATGATAATGATTTCAAGCACACTAATAGTAAGGAGAAGTTATTTGGAGCCTGTAGAAAACTATCCTCAGTTATCTGGGGTTAAAATGAGCAGGAATACTCTCAGCTGCTGACATTTAAAGGGTCTCAAATGTTTGAATATACTGTTTGAAGGAAGAGAATTTTTGTCCTGTTCTTTAAAGGTATGCAATGAGATTTGAAAAGTATAGAATATGTATCTACAGTTTTCCCAGTTATTAGGCAATTCAATTTATTTCATCATCTGAAGATGCAGCAGTACTATTCTGTGAAAGTTGCAGGTGGCAAATGTTAGTTCATGTGTAGTTCAAGAACTGGTGTAAGGTGTGATGAGAATATACCAGCTTGTAGCTCAGCTTGAATTTAAACTGAACAATTCTGTGCTGCTTCATTTCCTACTTAATGTAGCTGTAAACGTTTCGGCCCTTTGGTCTTCTGTATTCAGCGTGCAACCTTTGGCATACTTAACAGTCTTCCTGCTCATAACTGAGAAAAATGACATCTTATCCTTTCTCTGTCTTCTTAAAGTAGATTTTGAGTAGTTTAAAAAAAAAAAAAAAAGAAATAAAGAAAAAAAGAAAAAATCATAGAAAGCATTCTAAGGGAGAAAAAAAGCATTTAATCACTATTTAGTACTACATGAACAAGAAGATAAAAGCTACCAAAAAAACCCCACAACCTTGCTGCAAACCTGTCAGAAAACATGATCAGCTGTAATTAAAATTATATGGATGAATCATATTAAATCACAAAGCAGTGGTATGAAGTGAACTGTGTTGGACCCATTGTCTTCGGATAAGATTTGTCTTCTACTCACTAACTCCCCAAAGTAAGAGTCAACAGAACCTGTTATAAAGAACAAGAGAGGACCTTCTAAGATCTAGGTCTCTTTTTGGGTCTCACTGCCATACTTGCTTGAGTGGTAGAATATTTAATATTTAATCTACTGCTAATAAGGGGCAGTTTTAGTCAATCTGAGACTGTGATGCTGCCAAAAAGAATGGTGCCCAACAGTACCTCAATGCAGCTGCTCAGGGAGTGTGATTAGAGATCTGATCCAACTACAACCCAAGTTACCAAATCCCCCAAAAGATGTTTTTTTTCAGTCAGATCAGCAAAATTTCTGCAGCAGTGCACAGCTAATCAGGCTAAGTTAATCACCACTCTTTTCAATTGCCTGCCCAGTAAGACTGACAATACCTTCCTGAGCAAAGAGGATTTTAATAGAGATACATTAATTCCAAAAGCCGCAAGATGCTGATCAGTGTAAAAACTCACAAGAAAATAAAATGTCACAGATGTCACTTTATGCCAAAAAGTAGTATATGCAGTAATATACAGCCATTTGCTATTCAATATGAATGAGGGTTGTATGTGTTGGAATGTATGAATGCTTGAATGTCATAGGATTACTTTTTAGTATTCTAAAACTTTTTGCAATTCTTATGAGACACAAAGCAAATGATGATGACTATCACTTTATTATTAAATTGAATATTTCCCTATCATTAAATATGTGCAAACAAAAAACTTCCTCGCTTAACTTTGAGGCTTAAAAGAGGCTAAGAGGAAACAGATGAAATAATATAGGCTTTAGAAAGCATTTCTAGCTCTTGGAGCAGGAGCTGGGTGTTTAGCAGAACCAGCAATACTTCATTGGCTGGGAGAACCTCAGTGCATCACCACACTGAGTTCTAAAGTTGAAAAAACATATATATACATTTGGCATAGGCTGCTGTTGAGATTATTGTCTGCATCAAGCAACCAGCAAACTCCACTCATGTCACAGTGAACCTGTTTTTTTCTTACATATTTTCACTTGATGTTTTCAGTAAAACTGCTTGTGTATGTGCTGGTCTACATGGGAATCAAAGAAACCCCATTTACAAAGTGGTACGATAGAAATGCCAGACTGACTACCGACACGAAATACAGTTAGAAATCTGGGGTAAAAGAGACTGTACAGAAAGATCATAGGGGTATGTATCTGGTCCACATAAATTCACTAAAACAAAGTGATATATGCTTCTCTTCTGTTAAAGGGGAAGGAAGAACCCACAGTCCTGATAATAAACACCTTCTTTGGCTGGTTCAGGAAGAGTGCTTTTCATCTACTTCAGCCAAGGAAAGCGATGGTCAAACCATGCCTCGTCTTAAGTCAGCCACAGACTGGTGTTTAGATTTGTATTTTCCACCACATTTGCCACTGAGGAAAACTTACACCCTTCCCCAGAAGGCAGACGAGTATAATCCCGTTATTTTCCAGATGGGTGAACAAAAGCGGTTGCAAAAGATTGCTTCTGACAGTGCTGGGAACAAAACCCAGGGGCCAAACCACCTATCAGATTTACATAAAATGTATTCAAATGCAAGGGAAAATGTATTTTTCTGAAGGTGTTTTGAACAGCTGCTGAGAATTTAGTAGCAACACAGCATGATACACTATAGATCCCACATTCACATCTTTCATTACTACTAGTCCCCTAGGTGCTGGCAGCTCTGACAAGGCAATGTGAACTGTAGGGGGGATAAAACCATTTCCGTGACAATGTACAGATCTCAGTTCCTGCTGTTCTCACTAAAACCCATCCATTCAGTAGGAAGTCGTATCTACCATCAATGCAAAAGGCTGACCAGCACTGCGAACTGCAAAGAAGCTGTAGGAGAAAAATCACAAGGAGGCATGTCCCAAGGCATAGACATGAACTGGTGGGCATTTCCCCCAAATGGGAAAATGTACAGCAAACATACGATACTGCAGTTCAGCACAGCTTCCAGAAAAGGCAGTCCACTGCCTGGAGAAGAATTTTACTTTCATGTACTCCAAACCTCCACATTACATGTCTGTTTAATACAGTTCATTTTGAGTAATACTCATGCAAAGGCTAGCTGCCTACTGTTTTTTAATTTTTACTGATGTTCAATATCCACGGAGCAAATAGCATTCCCTATTGCTTTCACCTAAAGCAAACCTGCAGAGAATTGCAAACTGTTAAAAGCACATTGAACCACTTTTATTTCTGTATTGATCTTCTACTTAAGCAACACCAGGCTTGAGGAACAAAATGTAAAATATTGCTTTGCTTTCACTTTTTTTTTTTATTATGTATAAAAATAAAGAATACATTATTTTTAAAAAAAAATTTAAATTATTTTTTTTTTTTTTTTTTTTTTTTTTTTTTTTTTTGGTTTAGCTCTTCAGAACTCACAAATAGTCAACAGTGTAAACATTTACTGTCACCTTACTTCTTAGGAAGAAGACAGCATGGCAGCTTCATAAGCCATTGGGCAGTATATTCTATTGCTATATACATATATATTGCTATATATATTGTGATAGTTCCATGTGCTATGCCAAACTAACAGAAACCAAACAGTTGTCTGAAAAGTCCTCTGTGTGAAGCACTGGGTGACCACATGTTGGGCTAATGAATTCTACAGAATTCTATACACTTTAGAAATAAATAAATAAGTACCGAAACTATCAAAATATTGAAAAAAAATACTTTCACAATATACCAGATTATCTTGAATTGTAATAGTTTATTATTCCCTCTGTAACCCAATGACTCCTTTTTCCTTCAAATCACAGATATCTGCATTGTTTCATGTAGAATACCTAGTGCTTTTTCAGTAGTACCGAAATTCCTTTATACTATAATGTATATGAAAGAACTGTTCTTCCTTCCAAGCAGATCAGAAGGGCTCTGCATCCCACTTCTTCCCTGGAATAGAGAGAACAGCCAAGTATTTTGAAATCTTTACTGTCTGTTTCATGCAGTGTCACCCAGCCACAAGAAGATGAAAAAGTGAATCGCATGAGATCACAGAGCAGAAACTATCTAGAGAAACTGCAGTGAGTAATTAATCACACCTACAGTGTTTGGAATACAATGTTTCATGCAGCACATAGGAAAAAAAAGGACTGTGGCAAAGGATAGTTTTGCATCATCAAAGCAGTGTTTCCTTTAATACATGAAGGGAGAGTTTGAAAGAGTTTAGCAAAATTATGGAAATTTAGGTTAAATGCAGTTTAGGATTTCCATTATATAAAAAAAAGAACATTTACAAATTCTTTAGCTGTAACACTACTGAAAGGCAAGTCATAATTTTCAAAGCAGATGTATCCAGAAAACAGGAATTGGGCTGCACAGACTACTAGAACTTTAATCTTGCTATTTTCTTTGCACAAACACAAAGATTCTTCAAAATCTGTAATTTTAAAATTATAACACAAAGCTAAATCTAAAAAAAAAGAGGTAGTAAAATGTGCATTCATTATGTTTTATAATGTATACCTTTTTTTGGTGAATCTGCAGCTCATTGTCTTTAGAAGACCTAGTGAATTGTGACATATAGCTTCAGTAAAATCACATAAACTAATAACTGCTACTAACAACATCAGTCACTAAGAAAGTAATAAATAACTATTGCTATTATCAACAGGGTATCGAAACTGCTTCTTTAATGTGATTATTAATCTTAGAGGTTTCTTTGGAAAATGAGATTTTCTGGTTAATCTTGACTCTGAAAATTACACTAGCTATTATTTATGTCAGTTTTTATAAAAGGGGCTAAACAGGAAGCTGTTAAAATGTTCTGAATTACACAATACTTTAGTCAGCTTTGTGAAGGTTATAGCATAAAAACCTAACCATGTATTTGCTTATCTAACTACCAACGTACTTATAACATGTGTAACAATGAAATACAGAACATACATTAGAGATACCATGGTCATTAAACATCTGATCTTGTTTAAACATGGGAATATTGATATGACAAAAGTTTGTAGTCCTGTTCCTTTTACCATTTCAACTCTAGCAGGAAAAATACAAAGAAAAATATGTTGCCTTAAACCACTTCGTATTTCTTTACAATCAATAATTGACAGCAATGAAATTCAGGGTATGAGGGGTATTACTGAAACATTCAACTTATGTTAGGAAAAAACGACATAATAAAAATAGTCGTTGTGAATAATAGTGAAGAAGGGAGCTCACAAGTCTTTCTTCCTGTATTATACATATATATGTACACTGTAAGTGAATCTATTCTTAGGACAGTATACTTGTGCAAACGAAACCACAGAGTGGTGGAATGTATTTCTTATGCTGATTTTCAAATTATATGTTGTTACTCTGAAAATCTCTATATGTGACAGGATTTGCCAGTCTTAGGATGACTTAGTTCATCCTACAAAGGTAAATGCAATCCAAAATAAACTACCAGCAAAGTTACTTCGATTTTTGTGTGCTGCCTGATTGTGCTTTATTTTGTTAGTTGAACATGCTTATAAATATAAATACCTTCTAGCAGCATTGGTAATATAAAGAAAGTATCTTAAAACAGATAATAATATAAAACCACAGATTCTATGATTCCACGATTCTATGATTCTTAAAACAGATAATAATATAGATAAAAATAAGAGCTATCCTTGTTTCTTATAGGGAATACAATAATCTGTAGCATCTCTTATTCTATCAAGTAAAAAGTATAAATTCTGGTGGATGATACCTTGAGGAAGAGGTTGAATTTTGCCCTCTTTTTTCAGGACACTGAGGGGCAGACTAGAATTTACTATGTCAAATTCAAGATCAAGTTCAGAGCATCTTTTTGAGTTAAAAGTCAGCATTTGCCCCCAGACAGAATTTAACAGAATGCCAGATTTGACATAAAATTTGATTACATAAAATTACCAACAAAATCCAATTTCCACTTTTTGTGTTCAACAGGAGATTGGAAGCTGCGCCATAATAACAGGACTTAAGAAAGAGAAATTTGTTTAAAATTCAAGGAACTGTTTACACTATTATATTTCATGGTACACATTTATAAAATGTATTCCTTTTATCATTAAGGCTCACAACATCAGAACCTTGAATTTTCAAGTAGATTTGAAGCTGCAGTAAATACAACAGAAAGTAGGGGTTATCAATGGGGAAAAAGATTGTGACAAAAAATAGATTTTGTTTTGCAAACCCATTCTTTGATATTTTTAGAATGTTCGTCATTTAAACACTGACCTCCATATTTCAGTGGAGGTAGGCAACCTAAAGACAAGCTGAAACTTTCAGCTAAATGGCAAAAAGGCCTAATAAGCACTAACAGACTGAGTACTGTAGGAATTTTTAGTTTTTGCCATAAATCCACATAGTTATACAGGCAAACTTATTTAGACTAGGTACCCAAATTGAGAGCAGGTAAGGTTAGATGGGCATAAGTCAGAATTTTTCTTAAATAAGTAAAACCCAGCCTTGTATCTTTTCAATATTTTTATCTTTCAGAAAAGTTAGATATACTTTCCTTTCTTATATTGCCTCTGTGGTTTCAGGTAGGTCACAGTATTCCATCTGCGACTCAGAGTCCAGTTCGGTATGACAGAGGGTGCTGACCACCACAACTGTGAGAAGAGGTCCAGGACACCTGCCACTTTAGTAACGGCAGCAGACAGCGTTGTACTATGCTATTCAGTAATACTGAACTGTTGCTACTGTTCACGTTTAAAAATTTATATTGGTAGTGACAGTCCCATCACTTTAACTACCAAAGACGTACAACAGATCTGGGATGAGGCAAACACATTTCAGAATCCACACATGGAATAAAATGTGTTTGAGCTAATATTCTTTGAATAATTTTAAAGAACAAATCCATAAAAGCAATCCCTACTATATCTCAAGTATGTCCTCAAAGCTTTAAACTGAAAAGAGCAATACAATATCAATGATGAAATCACAAAAAATCAAACCCAAGCAAATGCACATTTTCAAAACCAGGAAGAAAATTGTTCTAAAGTAAACACAAGTGGAAACAATGAATAAAACTGGATTAACACAGGTCTCTGGTTTCTTTAGGCAAGGCAAAAAAAGTAAGCAATCAGAGTTTTATTGGTTTTTTTCTATAAAGCTGTTGTTTCACAAGGACCATAAAAGCAATGACTGAACATTTAAAACTCATTTAATCTTCATCAGGTTTGAAAGAAATGGCCATATCTAAGGAAACTAATCATACAGTTAAGAGAAAGTAATAGCTGTAAACTATGGGGACATCTTAGCTTCCTGTATATTGGGGATTTAGAAAGCTAAAGTTTAAGAAGATGAAAATCTGCTTCTATAGACGTTATTGGTCATGTTAATTACGCTGCTTATCCACTGGAGACACAGTTGCATCTGTCAAATGCATTCTGCATTTGAATATCTGTCAAATTTGGTCTTATACCCTTATTCAAAGTAAAATTTAACAGAATTGTTGTCTCCCAATTGGAGCGTTTTCAAACAGTAACAAAAAAATAGTTATTTATTCCAGTCTCTGTCTCTTTTTCCTGCATTACAGGGGAAAAACCTCATTAATTTTGCAGGAAAAAACATACAGATAGAGTTACCTATCTTCAACAGCCACTAAGTGACCATAAATCAACAGTTTTGTCATGGATTCATATTTTACAGCCTATGATACAAGATTCTGGGAGGCCACAAATGCCTTGACAAGTTTGCTTTTTTCTTTGGCAGGGGTTAAGGATGATTGCTGAAGGATTAAAATTTTATTGCTGCTTGGTGAAGGATATACTGCTCTCTCCCCATTTTAGAAGGACTCACAAGAATAATCACTAGTCGTTTTGAAGGCCGAGCCTATAAACTCAGATGCATGTAAATCCTCACCAGTCACAGCCTACAGTCACACCTTGCAAGTTATTTAGTACGCCGCTGTTTCAAGACGGTAGTATCAATTCCGGTAAACAAAGGTAACATGTAAACTGAATGACGTTACTTTTTTGAGTAACATGGAGAATGAAGACATAAATATACAGGTCTTAATTTTAAGGTAAAAAAGAAGGAAAAAAATTTTTTTTTGGTGTGAACTTCAACTCTACAACTAGAATCAACCTTTTCAATGCCATTTAGCTGCATTTGTTGCTAAGATATTACTAGGCTTTGAAATCTGTACACCGTTTTACTGTCTTCATATTATTAAGCAGAGACAATGCTGCCACAGCTAACACAGTGCAATTAGTTGATCAGTGTTTCACGAGTAGTCGCTGAGAACTAAAAAACAAACTTAGAATCATTTGTTAGTATTGAGCTGTATACTTCTATCAAGTATCTTATAACAGAAAAAAATTATCTACTGGCTCACAGGCAGAGGTAGGGATAGAATTTTCTTTGTAAATTTCATATACATTTACAATTTGTACAAAAATCCTAAAATAGATTAATACAGTCAGCTAACAAGTAATTCATTTGCAATGCATGCTATGTGACTGCTTCATCCTAGGCATTAATACAGAACAAAAGGAAAAAAATCTGTTTTACATGGATCATAAGAGTAACATACAGACCTGTGTCTGAGAAGCAATAAAAGATGGAAATTAAATAATTACTTAAATGGTAGATATTTTCATCCTCCCATACATAGAAAAGAGCTTTTATATTTATATCCTAACTAGTTTATTTCTAAAAGAATATGGGAAAGCTTACGGGATGAGCATAAAATCTAACAAAAAAACCCCTAAACAGTCTCTTCTTCCCATACCAATCTACTCTATATACTGAGATCATCTAACCTCCTGGCATGAGCAGCATTTTAGAATTTCATAACATTTACATCACACAGAAACAGTTCAGAAAGCAAATACAAAAATCTTCATCTGATGCTTTTTTTTTTTTTTTTCCCATTTTTTGGTAGTAAGAAGGCAATGTTGAGAACTCTGATGTGCATGTTTCAGGGAAACTTTTGCACTCTCCTTTATATACCATCCTCTAACAGCAAAAATGGTCCTAGTTAACACTACTTTTAATTTAATAACTTTTGCAATAAGTTCCCTCACACCACAAATGTTTACAGTTCAGATGCAGCAATTAGCTCTGATATTTTAAACTATGCAATAAATAAAACAATATCTTAATCATGGCAACTTGACATTTTATATGGGTGTCACAATTATTTCTAAAAAATCTTTCAAATAAACATTAAATACTTCACCATTACTTTAGTGTTACTAATACAAACATAACACACAATCTGTATTATTTCATTCTTACCTTTTTCTTAACTTGCACATATGAAATTCCATGAGTGGAAAAGAGTTAATCCATTACCAAGGCATGATACCAACACATTCTCCAAAATTATAAGTTAACTGTTCTGTGAACTATTGTGTGTACTAGATGAAAAATGATAGTTCTGATCAGCCACCATTGTATACTGCTGACAGTACAGTTGTATATTTAGATAAGACAGCTTGCTGTATCGTGAGATGTTGTTAGCATGTCCATTTTTAATTTTTCCTCTTAAAATTAAACAATAAATTACTCCTATATTTAGCACTAGAATTCTGATGACAAATTTATTTTATTCAGTGTGCAAATTAATAAGCATAAATTATGAGCTACCTGTTTGTAACCTCCAACATTATGTTTATTGTTTCGGTTCTCAAACTGTCTTCATCTGTATCTATAAAAGCGTCTGGAGTTCGAACGAATCGTAAGTTCTATACAGAATCCGTGTGAACAAAAATCTTTTTTCAGTCAAGGGCATTATAATATGAAAAAGGTTTCTAAATATGTAGTCAATTTTGCTCTCCAGTACAACTTGGCTTTTTAATTGTCCAAAAAAATGACATCACATTTTATTTTCCAATATATATGACTAAAACTCTTTGGTGTATCACAGTGATAAGTTCTTACCTTATTGTGATAGGGATGGGTATATCCTTGCTAACGGACTGATTGACGGATACAGTCAAAATGTTCTGAGAGTTTCCACAGCTGAATCGAACTGTTGGTCTTCCCTCCACAAGATACAAGTGAATAAACTGTTCCCCAAAATTCCTTTCACTAGCTTTGAAAACAAAAATGCACACAGTTACACTTCTGAAAGTGTAGGATCTTCCAAAAACATTCCACACTACTGGAACATCATCACCAAGCAGAATGCCTATGAGACACTGAGGAGTCTGCTATCCATACACAGGACTCTGCTTGAGCAATTGTGAGAAGAAAATGAGATTCTGTATCAACAGATCAAAATAAAAGAAAATAACCAAAAGACAAAATCTACTTTTTTACCACCATATTTGCATGAACCCTAGGGAGATCTTTACATTAATTATCATAGAATCATAGAATGGTTCTTTCTGAGCCTTCTTCTATTTGAACTTTTCCTATATCCAGCAGTATAATTAAGGTTCCAAAGGTGATGATTAAAAAAACCCACTATAAATATATATATAAATATTGTAATAGTATGATTTACTGTTTCATTCAGCTTTTCACCTGTATTATAGAGAACACAGAACTATAGAAAAGAACATCTCTTCCTTCTTATATTCTCTGTAAAGATTATGAACAATTCACCTTTCACAATTAATGGTACATTTCAGACTTGATGAGAAGAATAATTATTGTCATCAGACATGCTGTGTAACTTGCACAGTTCCAACTAAGAATAAAATATATTTAAAAAAAATCTTTCCATCTTTGTTCACTTCCACTAAATAGTATATTGTAAATATGACAGAAAAGTGTTTCTGTTTAAATGATGGATGGCACATGGTTCATAGAATCATAGATTCATAGAGTGGTTTGGTTTGGAAGGGACCTTAAAGATCATCCAGTTTCAACCCCCCTGCCATGGGCAGGGACACCCTCCACTAGCCCAGGTTGCTCAAAGCCTCATCCAGCCTGGCCTTGAACCCCTCCAGGGATGGGGCATCGACAGCTTCTCTGGGTAACCTGTTCCAGTGTCTCAGCACCCTCACAGTGAAAAATTTCTTCCTAATGTCTAGTCTAAATCTGCCCTCAGAGAGCAAGCTTTATTTTAATTTTGGTTGGAAGCCAACTACTTTGTGGTGATGAGGCAACCAAAATTATTAAATGCCAAATATATTCAATGTACTTCCAGTGACCTTCCTTGAATTCTTCTTGAAGGATAAATAGCTCCTCTTTAAACTGAAATAACTGACAAGTATAAAACACTCCAACATAAAGAACTGACACATCACCATTTATCCATTATTCTTAGCAAATTCTGGATGCATGTAGCTTATGCAGCTGTAGCAACAGCCCAGCTATAACATAAGCATTTGAGATAGTGTTTTGAAAAGCAGTAAACATAAATGTTCAATTTGGGGCTATGGTGTCTTACATGTAAAGAAAGTGTAAAGCAGACAATAATAAAAGGCATAATTAAATAATGCCGTGAAGCTTATACTACTTTTAACCCTGGCTTATAAATATTTACATAGTGCAGGTGAATTCACATATATTAGTTCCAGATTAATATGAAAACTAATGACAAACCTTAGGAAGCTGCATTGAACAGAGAACTCTCCTAATGATTTTGTTTTTGTGGAGTAAATCTATTACATAGATTGCACAAACATTTTTCTAGCTCTTCCTGGGTTCAGGAAGAAATCACCTCACTTTCCAGGTTCTCCATTTGGATAGACATTACAAGCTAGAATAGATAATTAAATATTCAGCTGGCAGAGAAGCCTATTTTCCTTGCTGACTAGTGAAAAATATACTGTCTCAGAAGTTCCTGCTGTATACTGAGGAATGAAATGTGCAGGCAAGAAGCAACATTCCTATGTAGTATTAACAAGCATACATCCAAGTCTGCAAGTATACTCTCAGGGGACCACTAAAGAATCCTCTGAAGTCTGAAATCACAGTAAATACTCCGAAATATGGCAAATTTGCAGAACTTCTGCAAGTCAAAAATTTTTTAGAAACAAGATCACAATCATAATAAAAAGTGAGTCTCAATCCAGCTATGGAGAAGCTGTTTCTCTATAATAAACTGTTTAAAACTCCTTCAACATTTGTATTTTAGAGCTGTAACACTTATTACTGGAGTCATGTGCTCACTATGTTATTTTTGTCAGGAAGCAGCATTTCCAGTTGCAAGTTACGTTTTGCTCAATGAGTCATAAATTCAGAAACTTTCCAGAGGAACACATAGAACGATGGTTCAAATTTTATAATGGATCATGCATTAGAATACCAAAAGGCTTCTACTGCATTTTAATTACTCATTTTGCTGCTGAATAGGAAATGACAGCTGATGTACACTAAAGTAAGAAAGGACCTGAAGGAGCTAAAACTGATACTTATCTTCAAGTATCATTGGTACTCACTGTAAAGAATTGTGCCATTTAGAGCAGTTGTTTTCACTGTCAAGTACAGAGTTGTCAGATTGCTTGTTTCCTGCCCAGATGCAGTCCTGGTCTCAGATACAGATGTCAGAGAAGGTAGTTCCAAATACGAATTTCCAGTGAAAGATGGAAAAAACAGTGCTGTGTCTGAAATGAATAACCAAAATCTAATTTTATTAATTTATTACAAAATAAAGGAATAAAGTACAATATCATCAGCAAAGCACATTTAAAAATATACATTCTTCTAAATACCTGTGAATAGCGTAATCAACTATATTATTCACAGAGACTGCATGCAAGTGTATTTAATTTCTAACATTCAAGTTAAATATACAGAAAATTAAAACTTTCTAGCATCTGCACGTTACCAGAAGGGAAAAGACCATTACAGGGGGCATTACTGTTAGAAGATGCAATAAAGTTCAAAACATTGTCACAAATTTTCATCTTTACAGATGTGTCCGCACAGAACTTCTGTCCTAAGACATCCCTGTGAACTACATTTGGTTTATGTAGGTAAGAAACACAGATTTTATTCATTTTGAGGATACTCAAATGTTCTGGGTTTGAAATTATGATGAGGATGCTATTGGGTAGTATACACGTTCGTCCACTACACTACTTGTCTTGAAATAAATAATCACAAAAGAAATTTTTTAACTATGAAGGCTTAACATTTGCAACATTTATTGCCTTAATTACCTTTGTCATTACATTTTTTGAATATTTTTCCCCTGTAGCCATGATGATAATATGCTTAAGCAAGAAAAAATAGAGTAAAACTGATTGAGGCTAGGCAGAATGTCTTCCTGACGCCTTAAGCATCCTAGTTAAGTAACGCTCCTTGAAGACTCTCCAAATTCATCACTAGGGGTGTTAATAAGGAACAAACAACAAGAAAAGCAGTCTGAGTTCAGGTAATATTTTTGTGAAGAAATTTTTTTTTTAGTGAATTAAACTATATAATAGATTTGTGACTGATGATTACACACAGGCATGACTAGTATGCGGACCTTTTTTAAAAAAAATTTATTCACTTTTAAATTTTTTTGTTTGGGAAAATTGTCCATGGTTTATTCTCTGACATTTTTATTGGACTTAAGAAGAAAGAACAAAATTAAACCCCTAGTTAAACAAGCATGTGCTGAAGGGCATTCATTAAAAAAAACTCCACCACAACCTGACAGCAAAAGAAAGGCAGGATGGAAAGCAAGAAGTAGTTTGCTTATAAATGGTACATCTGAAAAAAATCAGGATTGTTGGAGAAAGTAAAAAAAACTATGGGATGAAAAAATTCCCCTGGAGGGTGAGGTAACAAAGGTACTGCAAATCAGAAGCAGACCCAGGCAATTAAGAGATTGCCATTTGTCTAATTAACTTCATACTTTCAAGGGAAACAATACTGGCAGATCTAGCTAGTCCAGTGCAGAGCTGCAAACACGATTAAGGGATGGAAACCTGTTTCATACGAGGAAAGGCTGAGAGAGCCAGGACTCCTCATACTGGAGAACAGCAGGCTCAAATGGATCTTATCAATGTCTATACATACCCGATTGGAGGGGAAGAAGAAGAGGGAGTTAAACTTGTCTCAGCAGAGCCCCTTGACAGGCAATGGCCACAAATCGAAACCAAGGAAATTTCACCTGAACACATGAAACAGTTTTTTCACTGTGAGGGTAGTCAAACACTGGCACAGATTGCCCCGACACATTTGTCAAGTCTTGATCCTTGTAGATTTTCAAAACCTGACCAGACATGGTTGTCAGAAACCTACTCAAGGTGACCCTGCTCTGCTTCAGCAGGTGGTTGGACTAGACGATCTCAAGAGGT
This sequence comes from Syrrhaptes paradoxus, assembly GCA_013400615.1. Classification (NCBI taxonomy): domain Eukaryota; kingdom Metazoa; phylum Chordata; class Aves; order Pterocliformes; family Pteroclidae; genus Syrrhaptes; species Syrrhaptes paradoxus. The sequence continues at coordinate 46,676 of VZTO01012037.1, forward strand.
CCCTTCTAACCACAACGATTTTGTGAGTCTGTGATCTTTCATAGAGAGATTCTGTGCAGACAACCTTAATTCTCCTTCAAATGTAGTGTCTTCAGAAACCTCAGTGTAGTACAGTACTCACAGTATAGTGGTACATCTTGCAGCTAAACCTATTAAAAGTCTTTTACTGGGCGGTTTTCAAAAAATACTCAATTTTGAGATTAACTCTCCACAATTTAGTTTCTGCATTAAAAATAATATTTTTGAAGTTTCTTTCAGCTAGCTGAAGGTGGGGGAGTGGAAAGATAGAAAGGGAAAGGAGCACAGGGAACAGGATATCCGGGCAATCTTGAAAGGAAGGACAACCTCATCAGTTCTTAAACTGGGATAGTTCCCATCAAAAGAGAGGCCTTCCATAAAGACCTGCAACTTTCCAGGGAGTCCAACACTACACATCAGAAATCTCTGCACTAATGGATTGCCAAAACTACTGAGAAAAATCCTATTTCAGCTGTAGTTACTATACTTGCAGTGCTACGCTCAAATCAGCCTAGGCCTCCATCACCAATGCAGTGACGTCCTCTCAGAAATCAGCAGAAAAGTTATAGCAAAGACAGAGACTCCATCAGAGACTTAAACTCATACCTGGCCAACAAAGCCATCCAGAACTGCAAAGATGCAGAATACACCCTCTTCCCCATGGTGTGCAGGCTATTAACCTGCTGATCCTCAACAGTCATTCTCTGCCCTAAAGCTGTACAACAGTTGCAATCTGTTGCAACTGTACAACATCAGTAAAGAGATCATAGAATCATAGAATGGTTTGGGTTGGAAAAGACCTTAAAGATCATCGACTTCCAACCCCCCTGCCATAGGCAGGGACACCTTCCACTAGACCAGGTTGCTCAAAGCCTCATCTAGCCTGGCCAACCTGGCTCATCCATCCTCAGATCACAAGAGCACAGGGGTTAGTCCTCTCCTTGGATGAAGGGCCTAAGTGGGAGAAAACTAAACAGTGGATATCTCCTTGAGCTTTCATCTCCACACAAACTGAGACTGGTTATCTGCAACGTAGATCAGAAGAAGGAATACAACCTGTCCATCTAGTACAATGGAGCAAAGAAGGCACCAAAGGTTTCTTAAGCACAAACCACCAAGAAATAGCTCCTACACAGCAAGAGGAAACAACTATAAAGTATTCCAATTCAACACTTGCGAAGTACTGAAACAGGACATACTGAACTTTATTTGCTCCTGGGGCCACTCTCTAACACTGTCCACTCTGTCCATGACCCCAAGCGACTGTTCCACTAGTGCATGCACCTCAGGGGGTAGGCAAGGCAATTCACTGGGGTGCAGGAAGAAAAATATTAGAACTGCAGTAGTACCTATATGTAATTTGTAAATAAATATACATATGTATGTTGACGGTGTGTCCTCAAAAAATTTTTACTGACAGAGTACACAATCAAAATAGTTTGGAGACCATTGCAGTAGGGAAAAACTGAAACGCAAGAGGGTCTTACCAACAACGTCCCTCACAAGAAGGTGAGGGAACATAATTGGTGTCACCAGCATAGCAGTTCTGTAGTATGGAGAATTTCTACAAAGGAGTTGCGTTATGATTCTTTTTAAGGTCTTTGAGCAGAATGTAACTTTTTGAGATACTAGCTGTTACCACAATTAAACAGTGACAAATGAGACACTGTACCAAGAGAGAATAGTGAGAAAACTAATACAGTACAACTTCTGAAAGCCATGCAATTCTTTTAGACTCAGAGTATGTCCCTGTTTCAATAAGGACAGTGGCTTAATGAATTTTAGTCGCCAAACTGTATTTTTTAGGATATATAGGTGTCTAAACCCTAAATTGACCAAACTCAGGTGCCTATTTGCATACAAGCTTCATCTTTAGGTACTTAAATACATCAGGAAGCAACATAACACAATGACAAACAAAATTAATATATAAAAAAGAGTTTGTAAGTACAAGGCACAATCAACTATAAGTAACAGCTTTACAGGTCTCAATTATATTGGAAGAAATAATAACATTTCTAACATTTTAAGGGTAAAAAAGGAGACAACAATAATTCAAGATATAAAACCTGCAAAAATTCCTAACAGGGACTACAGAGTTTGGTCTTGGATTCCCTGAACAGCACCTATTGCTACGAATCATACATTAGCTGTTTAACTAAAGGTTAGAATTTCTACTGAAATAAATAGATTATGCAGGATATTATCGACTACCATTTTCATAATAACACATAATGTAACAAGAAAATGTTGAGAAAACATTAACAAGTTTTTATTATGATGCTATTTGACTTTTTCTTAGAAAATAACAGTAAGGGGAGCAATACAGTTTTCCACTGCTAATAAATTGGAATCAGTCTGTTCCCATTCCTATCTCTAATTTTCCATTTGTATTGTTGCTTTTTTGTGACAAGTTTGGCTTAGTACCGAATTCTATTAAATTCTATTTAATTCTATTAAAAATAGACTTTTTAATCTTGAAGATAGTAAGACCTATCAACTGCACCAGCCATCGCTAAATACATTAAAAAGATAAATAAGTAACACTTTTAATAGTAAGAATGAGTATCAGGAAAAAAAAAAACCAAAACATCACAAAACCCTAGAAAGAGAAGCAATGTATTCATCTGATAGTAGGAGAGATCTGACCAAAGGTCTGGCCAAGCTCTACAATCTACAGGGTAGATAACTGCATTGAAAGTCCTTGGTCCTCTTTAATAATGAAGAGAAGTTACTAATCCTAGGATGTCATTCTTCTCACCTTATAATAAACATCTAAAAAGGCCAGACGAATCACAGCCTAAAACCACCTATTTCTCTCCACTTGCCATAAAAGGACTTGAAGGTCACTAGTTTAGCTGTAGATGTGCTTTGGCAATATCTGAAGGTAGATGAACAATTCTCACTCTTGATGTCTGTGCATCAGAACCAAATGGCTTGCTGGAGGATTTTCATTAGGCAAAACCAAGTTAATACAGTTGTTCTGGGTTGAAATGTTAGAGATGTGAACTGAACAGGATGTCAGAATTGTTAGTCAGGGCTTAAACTCTGAATTTACTATTTATATTTTTTCAATTACAGTGGCAAACATCTTGTGACAGAGATCTGAAACTTATCGACAGATTCTGTGCTTGTTCTTTTACACTACTCAAAGAATATAGTAGAAGCACAGATGATAAAAACTTTGCTGACCAGTGCAGCAAGCCTTTTCCATAATACCAAGAATGGAGGTGTATCCAGAAGGCAAGAAGTCCGTTTAGCAGCAATATCAAGGGACTGATGAATACATCACTTGCTCTATCCATCTCATGCTCACAGAATATCCCAGGGAACCAAATTTAAGTACCTGAGAGTAATGCATTCTTTTATCTCATGTTCACAGCAGGAAGAAAATAAAAGTGAAATAAATACGATTCAGAAAATTCCTAGGGATTGTGTCTGGTACATACAAAATCTGAGGTGGGTATTTCATAAAGCATCACCTACAATAGTACAGAAATACAATAACCATTTCCTCAATTACAGCAACTTTAGAAATCTACAAAATACTTGATTAGGTGAGTTCAGCCGTTTCCAGACAATAAAGTATGAAACAAAATCAATCTCACTCTTGCTGCTTTCATTCATTTGTTTCAATGCACAAAAGCCTTCTGCTTGCTGTAGCTGTACTCCTACACTGTGAGGCAAAAATTCCTTATGGAATAAAATGTACAAGTTTTTCTTTATCAGGTCAGCCTGCTGCCTTGTTGATAATGCTCCCTTCTGTCAACTGGGAGATCTGAATTCAGATCGCTGACTTAATCTCTAATTTTGCAGATTGCTAGGGGCCTTAAATGGCAGAAAGACAGTATATTTAACATGAAGACTCAGAGGAAGCACTGAGAGGTAATGGGTCAAATAAACAATCCTTAAGAGCAGGGCATAATTCCAGTTTCATTGAAAGAAACTGCCAAGCAAGTGGAGCAGTATTAGAAGAACAGAGTTGAAAAATTCTGGGAAAATAAAGCAGATGATACCACAAAGTGTTTCTTCTGAGTTTTCCTAGCAGCCTGGTAAAACGGCTCTGCAAAGGTGCAATGAAACACAGAACAGAAGCAGGGATGATCAAAGGGATGGTATGACTTCCAGAGTTAGAAACAAGATCAGGCCATGTCTTGTAACACAAAAATAAAGGGCATTCAATACTGTCAGGCTACAGACTTGAAAAACAAAAGGAAACTATTAATAAGTTTTCACAGAATGCATATTTGTTTTGGGTAATGTATTGCCACAAAACATTATGTGGGTCAAAAATATT
>VZTO01012037.1:64670-86739 GCA_013400615.1 Syrrhaptes paradoxus
GCTTTTGGACCAGTGATTTAAATTAATAATTTGTTCTCTTCAATTAGTGTGGCAATCCTTCTGTTTTCCTAGAGGGGCTGGGGAGGGACCAGAGCAGCAGCTGGTGCAGGTCATGGATTAAAGCTGTACTATGAGAAACATCAGAAAGAAGATTTACAAACGGGGAAATACAAAGCAGGGATCTGAGATTATCATATCTTCAGATACGAGAGATCTGGGGTCAGAAATGTCAAGCTGGTGAGTCTGTTTTCAAGTGTTGATTCCTCCAACTAGGACTTGCATCTGGGGCAGACACACACGCAAAGGGAATCTTATAACCATCCCATTCATTTTTGCCGCTAGAAATAGCCAAGCTGTAACACAGAGGAAACTTACATACAAGCCAAGCTGTTATACAAGTAAAATCTTGATGTCATAAGAATAGGTAGTCTGACCACAGTCTAGCCCGGGATTCTCTTTATGATAGGGGCTAAGAGAGGATGCCACTGAAGAGGAAAGGAACACAACAAAAATGTAGTGATGCTTCTGAAAAGTACTCTTCCAGTCTCCAACAATTTGCAACTCATGGACTTTATGAGCCAAAGATTTTCTCTTTGCATTTAATATCTTTTGATGAATCTTTATCTCATGAATTTATACTTTTTTTTTTAACCCATTGAAGTTTTAGTAGCCACATTGCCCTACAAAAAAAGTCCCACCACTTAATTACACTACATGAACAATACAAGCAGAAGAATTCCCATTGATTTCAATCAGGCTGAGGGTTTCTTTCCCCTCAGAACATACAGTGCCTTAAAAAAGACAAAATCCCTAAAAGCTGTGGGAAAATATGAATTCCATGAAACAGTCCCGTGGACATTCTGATAGCAGTTCTGCATTACACTCTAAGAAATTAGTTCCACGACTGAAATTATTTTTTTTTCTGAAGAACATCATATTTATCTGCAGAATCTGAAAACTAAGAAAACCTATTATAGGTTTCAGCACATTTGCTGAGTATAATGAGACAAAGCAACTGATTTTAGTATTGCAGTTTACAAATATTAGAAGCCTTGATGACTAAAGAGCATACAGACATAACAAAAATATAACTACTATTCATAAGCCAAAAGGAATACAAGAGAATCTATTCTGTTAAGATAATAGTTTCTACCAGCAAAAACTTACAGGGAGAGCTCAAGAAGCCCCAAGTCCTCAGTTGTTTCTCCACCCAGTATGCATTCTAGTGTCATGGGAGAAATGCCTGCTCAAAACCCTCATGTTCATACACACACGTCTAACCCTCGTCTCTGTATATGTAGAAGTAAATGTAATTCATGACTCAACCTGTTGGATTTTTTTTCTTCTCACAAATACTACCATCTAATGAGAGAACTGAAGTTTAACTAACTTATCTGAAAAAGAAGATCAGAGGGCATATGACAGAGAGCAAGAAGAACTTGCTAATTTGAAAATGAAAGAGGAAAATCTTTTGCTAAATGAGCTACAATTTTGAAAATAGTGGAAATGCTGAGACTATCCTCATATTCATTTATGAATTAGATGCAGTAGCTGAAAATGTTACTGTTCTTCAGCTGCTTACTACCATGCCCTCAGATAAGATCTTCTAATAATATGAATTGTGAATCCTTTCAGTACATTTCAGTGCACAGTAAAACATCTTAGCTTAAAACATCTTACAAATGAGAGCATTACAGAATCAATTTTTATCACCATAGATTTAAATAATATCCTAAATTAGGTGAAAAATTAGACACTAGACTCACACTTCATCAAACCTCTGAAAAATCTCTAAAAATAAGCCTTTTGCTTCATGCATTCAACTTTGTGCTTCCAAAAGTTAAATAAGCATTCAGCTTTTTAGAAAACAGAACGTTTTACAGTTTAAAAACTTTGTTAGCTCTTACACAAATCATGAAATGAGTACTGCCTCGGGGCAGGCAATGGAAAACACAGCTTTCCAGAGGACCAGAATACCCTTGATAGCTTAATTAGCCCAAAATAGTAATAATAAACACACAACACACACTAAGCAGAAGCTTCTATGGTCTTTGTTTCCTGTTCTTATTTAACTTGTGCATTCTGCACTAGATTATATTTTATACTAGTATAATACAATGACTACCACTTCTAAACTCAGCTTTTTGAGAGTTACACCCTTCTCCTGCCTATGGTATTTTGGCATGATCCTGTTCAGAGTTCTTCATACAAAAATAAATAGCTCTCAAGTATGACAATAGGTTTGTGGCAGTTATAGTTCAGATAACCAAAATGGTACTACTGTTGCATAAATTAACAGGACCGCATGGTAACAGATTTTGTTCAGGATTTTGTTTCACAGAGAACTTTTAACATCACCTTGTGTGAGAAAGCTTTTGTCACAGTTATGGAACAGCTGATATGAAGCTTCAGCCTCTCTAGGTATGACATTGAATATTAATGTAAAATGGACACTGAAATTTGATATAATAAAGTTTGTAACAGATATTTCTATTTCTTTAGCTCTACCACACATAGACTACAGCTAGATATTGTACCATGGTACCAGTGGTGCATTACTTCATATTTCCTTAAAACAGAGTTTCTGTTGTTCAGCGGTTGGCTAAACGAAACAAACTGAAATTTTGACCATGTAAATTCTGACTGATGTTCAAAAGGTGTTAATAGAATGCTAGAATTTAACTGTACAGATCGAAAGGAAAACAAGAAAATTAACATTCACAGATAAAGTCTGGCTAAACTCAATTGACCTTTGTGCCTCAGAAAATGCCCATCATCCACACCTAGAATCATAGAATGTCTGGGTTGGAAGGGACCCTTAAAGATATAGTCCAACATTCATCACTTGAGCAGGAACTGTTAAGGGATGCACAAAGAGGGAATATTTCCATGCTGTATATAAGGCAGCTGGGAAATAGCCCCAACAATGTCACACATTCATGCTGCTGGTAGGAAGAGCTCTTGTTACCACACACTCACAGCACCAAGAGATGCCCAATCTCAAGCTACTTCTGCACAATTAACCAGGCAAAGTGTGGCGCTGGGGTCTTTCTATGGAGGCAAGGAGATCACTGTGAGATTGTGAGCTTTCAACAAGCTACATAAAAAGACTTGGTGGTGCTATTGGATTTCTGATTCAATGTCAGTACCATGCTGTAACAAGTTGTGCTATGAATAGTTTTAAACCCATCAGTTAGCTTTGAGGCAGATCTGTCATATCCTAGAGATAAATGTTCTAAATGTTACTGTCAGTAATTCAGTGAGGATGCTAGTACTGATGGTGCACCTGTTCCAAGCGCTCTGCTTATTTGGAGAAAAGAAGCAGGGATCTTACAGTTGCATGAGACTTTTCAATCCTAAAAAACACCCTCACCCTGGTATTGCAAAGGACACATGACTTGTAAGGAATGTTCTGTTTCTTCAATATCTTCACAACTGTTTTTCTCTCTATTTTAAAGAAATCCACTAAGTAGTGTAATTTCATAATAAACAGTGAAGTCCATATTTCTGTCACATAAGTAAATGATGGTGCCAGAGAAGTAGCTGTTACAACTGGAATTAGCTGTTTAGCTTGCAGACAGACACTGCTAAAGGCTAGTGAGGGCACATTTCAGACTCTGCTACAACACTCCTAATAGATCTCTTTAATTTTTCTGCTTTTTTGACCAAGATGTTTGGGTCAACTTATGTGACAGTTGTATTAAGCTGCACTGTGACAGCAAAATCAACCGGTTACAAATAGATGACCTTCATTCCCATCATCAGAATAAGATCTGTATTTGTTCCTGAAGAAAAGCATATATTATTGCATCATTACTGTCTTCAAATTATAGACAGATCACCTGAAATGAAACCTAACACCTAGGTATGCAAGCAGTAGAACCTCTGTCGACAGGAATTCTACTTTTCTGAAACCTTCATCATTGTAACAGATAAAATATACTTTATCCCCCCAGTCACATGATGATATAATCTGATACATCCAGATATTCCACTGGAGATACTTTCATTAGTGACAGACCTGTATTTTCTTCTTCAATAATTGTAGGGGCGCTTTGTGCTGAAGTAGAACTTTAGCTATGATACTAACTTTAGGCTTCGTAGTTATAAGGTTGATAAAGGATCCTGGGAAAGAAGAAAAGCAACCAGATGTGCAGAGGCATCCAATTATACAGGATGTGAGAAAGATAAGGAGANTGCTAGTCGACTACAATGATATACTCCCAACTTTCCAGGACATTTTCTGAAATCTACTTGTCTAGATAGAGTGAAAATTCTCTGCAAACATGCAGTATTATAGCCTGTGTTCTCCTTACCTGAAAGTCATTTGGAAATGCTGGCAAGGGGATACGTTCATTTATGAAGTGACACATAGCTAATTTTGGCATAGGTGTAAGATGCAAATTTCACAGAAACTTTATGAAATATGGCAGGAGATTCAATTATCACTGTGTGTTATCCAGTTCTTTCATGGAGATGTTACCACTAGCATGGAAAGCATGTCATTTGCTGACAAAAGCTGAAAAAGCCCTGCAATAGATGATACATGGCTGAGGTAGCAGCTAAATATACTGTTATCAAATCCAGTGACAGGCACAGCTGCTTAAGTAAATAGCTTAGGATATCCGGAATCTGAGATAATTTCAGTAATAAATTGATATTGTGGTGAAAATGACATTTTTTTTTTTCACTTTGCAGGTATCTAGGTCTGCTAGAATTGCATCTGTTATGTTCAAACTTACGTAGCACTTCTGAAGCATGCATCTTCTCTCGAGGAAATCATGCACTGAGCCTCCAGTAAGGCAGGCTGCAAGATGAGCTGAAGCAAGGCTTAGGTCCACTAAGTTACCTTTACCTTAAAAAGACTGTGTTCTGAAGTATACGTAGTGTGGGTGGCCTCAACAAACAGCTGCTCACAAGGTATTTAAACTTGATTTTTACCTTTCAGAATAAACACAAGATGATTACACTGAATCTACTGCTGACTGTATATAATGGCAGCATGCTTTGAGCATGAAAATGAAAAAACCTACCCAGACCTCTATTGTCTATGAAAAAGCAAGAGAAGATACAAGAGTCTCCCACACCTATGGTGGGAAAAATGGCACAATCACTCAAAAGAGAACAGTGGTCCACAGGGGTTGAAAGACTTATGTTTTGTTTGGGCTTTACTACCATGTGAAGATTGGCACTCACAATTAGTAAGAATTTCCTGGAAGTGAAAATGCAGTAGCAGCTGCATCACTGTGGGATAGACTAAGCCTGCTGTATTTGTCAGCCTGGCTTATAGTGCTAGCAAAAAAGAAAGGGCAAAGCAACTGGGAAAAGTGATTTTTAAAGTTAGGCAACAGTTAAGAATCTGGTGATATAAAGTGGTTATAAGGCACTTGCAGACTGTCATAATTTTTTTTTGCCATAAATTAAAAACTTCAGTAGTCAAGCAAACAATCAGAAATGTAACAGCTGTCCTCAGATGACCTCAGGCATGTTCACAACCTTTCTTGGCTTTTAATGTTTCTGTACATCTCATGTCTTTAAAGCGCATCTGAAGGAAAAATTCTTTTTATTCCTGTATCTCTGCTTCTATTCAGAATTCAGAGTGTTAGATTAAAGTAACATTCAAAAAATGCTGTTGTTGTTGCCTTAGGGCGATGTTTCAGCCTCAACTAAATGAGGACTCATTATAAAATTTCCTGGTTTATCATTAGCAGTGTTAAAAGAATCCAAATAATATCCACATGAATTATATGCAGATCCTAGCTAAACAAAATCAAATTAAATACAACAATTAAAACTTACATATGTGTTTACCATTTCAGTGCCATAAACAATAGCTAATTTTCTAATAATCCTCTTAAATAAAAATTTATACAGAAGAGCAGCATTCCTGTTCAAACGTTTATATTCATGAAGAGCAGTCAGTCATGCACGATAAGGAAACCTGCACCTTCAGCAAAGGCCCAACAGCCTCAAACACAACACGCTGCAGTGTGGATGATAATCACAATTTGGTTCTTGGCTTCGGGTGTTGAGTTGAACTCTCTGTTTACTGTGGCATAGGGCTGGTTAAACCCTGCTGATCCTCAGGCGAGCCCCTGCCATTAATGGCGGCGCTCACCTGGGTGTGGGGAACCTTCTAGAGCAACAGGAGGGCAGCGCCTGCAGAGCAACAGCCAATCGCCAGGCGCTGCAGGAATGTGAGCCAATCAGAACCAGGTATTCCCTCTCTGCTCCTGTGACTGACAGGAGCTGTGGGCCTTTTGGGAGAGAGCTGGCAGTCTGCTGTGAGGTGGTGGGAGCGCCTCAGGGCTCCAGTGGCCTCTGGCCCTGCCCAGCCCTGGGGTGGGAGCACTGCCCTGACCCGCCCGACCGCCCTGCCACAGCAACAACTGCCACTGCTGCTGCTGCCAAGGGACAGGGACACTGTGTGAGGAACCTTTATGCTGATCCACCCGGCTTTTCTCCCAGGCTGTCCTGTGTCCCCTGCTGTCACTTGTTAGCACTAAATACTTATCTGCACTAAAACTGCCTCAGTGGCCGAGTCCATCTGGTCTCCACACTGTCAGCTCAGTCTCAGACACTTTTATATTCTGATTTAAACACTAATTGTTTATAGTGTTCCCAATGAAATGCTACTAGAAAAGGACCTACTGATGCTTATAAAGTGATTGCTTATACTGCACTTATTGTATTAAATTTGAACAAAATCGAGCTCACTGCAAAGTGTGTTTTCGACAAAGTTCCTGACAGTGCAGCACCAATACAGATTTTCCGCTTTGGGGCAAAACCAGATTCATGTCCAGCTGTCTCCAAGCATACACAATCAAGCTGGACTCCAGCTTTAAAGGACTGCAGAGATACAAGCTGTATGTAGCTAGGTTGAGGTATGATAGATGCACAAAACCACAAAGTACACTGTCAATCAATTAAAATCTGACTTTTGGTGGTGTATGACCAATAGGAGTAAAACTTATGCAAATTATCACCTAGTGAGGAACATGTTTTTCATATTTTGGAGGAGCAGAAAACATTGGAAGACTCAAGTCCTTGTTGTAAAAACTGCCTCTTCTCTTGAAACCTGGTAATAAGAGCTAACATAAAATGCATCGCTGATTTTCATGAGAATAAAAGAAAAAAAAAAACAGTTCCTACAACTGAAAAAAAATAAAAATTACTGAATTTGATTCCTGGCCCAACTGTTGGTACTAGATGACTAAGCCAACTGACTTCTAAGCTCAAGTATGACCCAGTATGAGTTGTTCATGCAGATTCCGTTTCTTGTCAGAGAGTGGCAACGGGCACATTGAGTGCCTGATTCCTCTGAGCCCTTTTAGGTGGGTGAGATAACCAATGCTAAAGAAACGTCTGCTTCTCTTCACTAATTAAAGGAATTTAGGATGTCTAGCTCAGGTACAGACATTTACATTGTAAACATGAGACAAACTCTGCTAGTAAGCAGTGAGGTAACAAAATAAGCTAATTAACCAGAAAGCAAATTGAAGACCCCTCTAGAGCTTCATTTAAGAATTTTTTTAATTAGAGTGGCAGGCTTAAAGGCTTTTGTTTACGTGAGTGAAGACTTAATATCACAATTACAATGCTAAATATCAGAAAAGCAGGGGATGTTCAAGCCACATTTTATAAATTAATTAATTAGAACTAGAAGTGTATTAAAATATTAATGTTGCTATTTTATAGACCCCTCTGTTGAGAAAGCTCAATGCAACATTTCACAAGAGCCTATTTTGCATGAAGAACTTTCTGAAGAAAACAAAAGAACATGCCCAAGAGTGACACAATCATTTTAATGTACATTTTTTGTCATATTAGAAAGCTCATAGGTCTAAGCAAAGTAAGCAAGAAAGTATTCTCTGCAATTTAGCACTAGTGTTTGACTAAATAGTGTCCGTCCAGAAGTTCTGGTTAATTATTTTTATGATAAATTACACATTTGATCCAAAAGAATGAAGCACTTATTTTTTGCACTGTTTGAAGTCAGAAATACGTAAAGCTGACAGTGATTTGATGAAAGCATGTTTGTGGGGAGAATGTATAGAAAGGTATATTTAAAGATTCATAAATAATTTGTCACATGCTTTAAGATTTCATCACATGGTTTCTCTTACTGTCTATTTGGTATATCAATACAGCTATCTATATCTTGTGTCCAAGGAAGAGGCAACTAATATCAGTGTTTTAGTAAAAAAAAATAAAATGAAAAGTTGATGCATACTAGGGAAAAGCTACCCTATCAGTTTTCAAACATGCTTTTCCAACCCTTGTTAAATATTAATTTCCTGAATTCTTCATACCCTGAAATACAAAGCCTTGAAATATTCTTCTCACTAAATGAGTCTCATGAGGAATACGATTAATACAGGAAAAAAGCTGTAGTACATTGCAAGGTTACTTTGATCAATTGGTAGAGCAAGCATGATCTCCTAGCCAATTTTATAGGTTGATGATAAAGACATTTTTCTTTTAAAATTACACAGTATGGCCTCACTGGATATCAGCCACAAGAGATAAGTCACATGGGCACTCACAAAATGCCTCATCTTAATTAGTAGTAAGGACACCAACACATACGACATATCTTCACTCTGTGTTCACTTGGTTCTAACTTAAAAGAAATTTAAGTCCAAAGTCTGTGAACACCTCTTATATCATATGTAAACAATTTGAAAACCAAATACTTGCTGCTAGAAAGCTGGAAAAATGTGTTGTCTGATTAAAAACTATTATTCTCACAATCTGCCTGCTTTTTTAGAAAATAAATCTTCCTTTATGTTGAGGGAAAACTGGATACAGAGCACTGTACATCAAATAAAAGTATGATTAAAAAGACAATGCCAGGAGTGACAGCTTAGCTGTCAAGTTTTACTTTACTGTCTTCAAAATGCTAAAGTTACAAAATTGCTGGAAAAACTGTATTACTTTATCTTAGCAGTGAATAATGTCTGCTGTGTTTTAGTTCTCCTATGCCCATGCATCTGTTTTGCCAGTTAAAATAAAGCTCTCCTACCTGATTTTCCAACATAACTTTCCATTTTCACTAGTCTTTCATAAGGGCATACTCACTCAGGCAATGGATTTAAGTGATTTACACAGTGTGAGACCAAGGGGGAAGAAATGTCTCTGTCCCCCAGAGCAGCCACACTTTTAATCAAATATAGGTCATAAATCACATTTACAACTTTCCGAGCTCAATCAATAGGATACTTTATAGTCTGTAACAAAATTATCTGGAAAGAAGCAGAAGTACAAGAGGGATGTTACTGAGGGACCACACACAGCTAGGCTCTGCACCTGGTCTGCCTGTAGGGATTAAGCTGCCAATTTTAACAATGAGTGATCTGTCCCAGAACTCTTAATGCATTTACAAGCAATGCATAGCTGGCTGATAATGAAGCATCCTAGGAAGCCATAATCAATAGTACCAAAGCACAGCAAGTTTCATGTTCCACTTTACTCTAGTTTGGTGACAAATATTAATACTTTTCTCATCAAACTTTAGTTACAGACTTTTGTTCTTACGGGCAGAAATTTTCATGGCTTTGTTAACTCTGTACTATTAAATTTCTCTGAAACTCTCTCCAAGTAAGTCACAGAATACCAAGGACTTCTCAGTGCTAATTCAGTTACATGTCTTCCTTAAGTTCAAATTGCATATTTAATATATCAAATTCTTCATCAAGTGTTTAATTTGTATACTAATACCAAAGTCTCCTTCTATAAAATGTAGTAAAAATTACTGCATTGCACAGTACTTCATCTAGGACTGATATACATAAGTCAATACCAAGTTCTGTAAATTACTGCTAAAATGCCCTCATAGCTTCAATTATATATTAGATAACTGTCTCATAATTTCTAGAGTGTGCAATAGAGAATAAGAATTTAATCACCTCACATTAGTTATGTCCTCAAAATGTGTTGCCTACTCATATATTCCACTAATGACACAACTGCACTATGTGTTATTTTGTGTTGAAGATTTATTTGAACTTTTTTTCCCTGCAAAAAGCACCATGAGCACTCTGTGCTAAGAGCACAAGAACAAGCATTGTCTCCACCTCTTGAAGATCTAATGACAGCAGCTTTCATGAAATTATAAATGGATGCCTGCAGCTGTTTTATCAATATTCAAATTGCGCACATACTCCAATGATACCAGGGAGTGCTGGCTAAGTGACTTCTAAGTGATAGACTAGTCAATAGGAAATTTTCATTCAGATGAAAATCATCTTAATAGACTGAGTTCAGACAGCTTTGCCTTTCATTCCTTTTTGAGACATCTGCAGAAAGTATTGGCAAAGATCTGAATGATTTCAGGTTTTGAAGACAGAAGACTAGAACACACTGAACACTGAAGATGTGAGAGCTGTTACAAGCTCTTACAGAATACAAAGGATAAAAATTAGGAAATAGTACTGATACATTAAAATTTTCCATTAAAATGTATTTCCATTATTACTTTCAGCAACTCAAATGGAAATTGCTTGTAAAGACAGAAGACAAGGCAAGTGCCATCACAGCTCAGAATCTCTTTTCTTGCCAAACTACAAGTGGTTTTTAATACTGTGTCTATTAGGAATCATGTTGCTACTGATTTAAGACACCTCTATAGGCTAAAAATGGTAAATTAAGGTCATAGATGTGACTGGGTCTTTAATGGTTTTAAACACTTATCTTTTTAAATCAAAACCTTCAATAATTTTACTTTGAAGGAGGGTGGAAGAAAGTTGTTTGACACAAAAAGTGAAATTCATAGCAGCCAAATAATCTTTGACCAAATTTAATGCCAAATTGCTCTATTTCAGTTTTAGTAAATTCTCTAGGGTGAAAGGTCTCACTGGTATCAGATTTCCCACTTATGGTATGAGGAGAGGATATCAGTTTTCTGTGTTCTGCAGACCTGATAGGTGAGTCATGGCAAATATGATCTAGTGTCAGGGGGTCAGCTTCCAGACAAACACTCTTCTAGTAGATGGACATACAGCCTATAATAACAACATTGCAGTACTTATCTGCGTTCTGTCATAATCAGAATCCTCTGACATATAGCCACATATGAAAATGTTGTCAATAATGTCTTTCTGGTATTCCAGGGACAGCAACTGGATGGGGATACTGTAGGCCTGTCTGCATGATCTTGTACAGAAAAATACTTACTAATTAAATTTCTATACAAAGTTGGCAGGGCATGAACCAGATCTTGTCTGAAAGGCATGATGCTGCCCTAATACACCCAGATGTTAACAATTTTTCCAAATATGTGAATTCCCATGCTAATAAAATCACATTATTTATGATTTCTTCACACACTGTTTCAAGACCAGTGATTTCTCAGATGAAGTTAGAACATGACCATCAGTCACTGATCATCGTGGACATGCATAGAGCAGAGTAATCACACAGCATCTGGTGAAGATATAACTCGAAAGACCAGTAATGGAGCATAATCTGGAATATGAGTCTTGAAAGTTAGCGTATCATGAAACGGCTGTATATTCTAGCAAGGCAAGAAACATTTCTATTATGGGGTCTGGATTTTCTTCCTATCATAAGATTCTCAAATCTGTACTGAACCAGATAAGAGAAATCAAATATCAAAGTTACTATAGATTTTTCATCACGTTGAATATATGCCGAGTATCCAATTTATACAATGTTTTCTCTCCTATCAGCCAACCACCAAGGAAAGGTGCACCAAGACAGATTTTTTTAATTATGTATGCAACTGATTCCATTAAAATTGAGGGAAATTGCCTTTATGTAATTACTAGACTGACAGGCATATTTTTTACTAACAACAAATAAGATTTGTTACCAAAACTGAATTATGGATACTCGAGGTACATTGATAATACAAATATACAAAAATATATATTTTAAAATTGTTCAGTGCAAATGAATCTTCAATATTTTTTTCACACATTAACATAATGAGTTTTCAAATCCAAGTAAAGCTAAGCTTTCCCTAGAGGAAACAAATTTTCTTCTGGGAGAAGAAAAACAATCACTGGTAATTTACACCCATTTCACAGAAACAAACTTAAAGGTTTGTGATCTGTGAAAATGTATAATGAATAGGATCTTTCAAAACACATAGAGTATCTGTGGTTGGTCTTAAACTATTAGAGAGTGGATTTAAAACTGTTGATCAGAAATATTTGCACCCACAGTCTAAGATTTCTACTCCCAAGCATTCCCATGAGGATGAGTTTGTCTGTACTGACTGTCCTGCAGTGAGCTACAAAAACACAACCTCTCTGGGTGGTCTGCTGATCCTTGTCTGAAAAGATGGGTTTGGATCCTACCTTTGTGAGACGCAATTACTGTCAGACATATTTCAGGATTTACTGTGAGAAGCCTGACAGATTACAGTAGCTGCTAATTCACTGAACCACATGCTCTGTACTGTATGAGCTTTCAAAGGCAGCTCATCTGAATTATCAGACATCCCACGATTAGAAAAGGATGTAAATAAGTACCTCCCTGAGGCAGCCCTGGAAACCTTAAAAAACATCTATATAAAGAACGTATTCACCTGGCAGGCAGAATCACATCATTACGATCGCACAAGACTACAGAAGAACAGGCAGCAAGACTTGCAGTGAGGGAACAGAAGTCCAAGGTCATACAGTGAGCCTGAGTCTAATTCAAGAATACAGGAGAGCTTGATTTCTAGTCTCCTGTGCTATTTAATAGTAACAGTTTCTCTATCAAGCACAGAACATGTCAGACCACAATAGGAAAAAATACATCAGTAACTGAAAAAGCAGTTTCTTGCAGAGCATGTACGGAGCTGCCTTTAAGGACTTGAAGTACTCTCCCTAAGCTACTCTCAGGAGTAGACTTTTGCTCTACTAAATTATTGCAGGTTTACTTGGGGTGGAAGTGGGGATGCTCTTTTCACTTCCTTATCTGATTGTTCTTTCTTTCCTCAAATACACTCTGTGTTGACTGAGAAACACATTCTTTGATTTGTGACAGTCTATTTTACTTTTCCTTCAGTATATTTGGCTTTGTTATTTCTTCCCTTAGATTGAACATTGTCTGTGCAAGTACCTCTTCTACTGTTACCATGAAATAACAGAATAGTTGGCTCCAGGAAACTAATTCTGTAAAGCTACGTGACATCACCTTTCTCCAAAACATATCTCTTTCAATTCAAACTCTCTGGAAACTAATCACGCTACCTCACTCAGGTTTGTTTTTTTTTTTTTCTTTGCTACCTTTAATTCAGCTTTATAATCCACTATGTATAGCCAAAGAAAACCATTTCTGTGGTCTCACCAGAGTGATTCAGGCCATCTCAGAATATACGTATTATTCTTCCTCCCTAAATCTTTTCTCTTTCCTTTATTCTTACTGTAGATCTGACATGACATGTGCAGAGTACCAAGCTAAGCTGGGTGGTGGATTCTGTTCTCTGCTGTATTGTACACGTGATGGTCTAATGGTCACAAAAGCAATGAAAATAAGCAGCAAGCTACTGCAGATTTCAAGAGAAAAGCTTATGAAGCCAGCAGAAAAACACAAGTACAGACCATAAGTTTTGTGGTCAAAGACAGGATGAGTAAAGCACAGTAATTACTAATATCAAATTGTAACACAAATATTTGGATATGCTTTTTGAAATAATCTCTGGCTGATAGCAGTGAAGTTATTCAGCTTTTTATTCAAATCCTCCAATCATTTCCTAACATTGTCTCTTTAGATAACCAATATATTAACAAAATTTCAAGCCCAACTTTTCACAGAATTTGCCATTTCACCTTAACCATATTCTATTAACTTTGAAGGTCATGATGGCTACTAATTGAATTGAGCCTTATGCTCTTTATGTTTTATATTAGCTTTTGAAAGCAGCTGATCTGAATGATAAGACATCCCAGGATTAGAAAAGGAAGTAAATAAGGACCTCACATACTATGTAGTGCAATATGGAATGGAAAATTTACTGGTTTTATTCTATGCATACTGATGTCCAAAAACATTAAGGGCAAAAGAAACAATATTAATATTTACAAACATTATGAAGAGATTTGAGGGTTAACCTTTGCTCAGTTTTTGCTTTCATTGTTATTCTTCTGAGTAGTTATTTAGCAGTTATGCTGCCATACCTTAAGTCTGCTGCAAAGTTTTCCATTTTCTGCCAGAATATAAAATTTGAATTATAGCATAGAAAAGACAACAGGAATAATTTTTTTTTTTTGCCCCAAAAGGAATAAACTTTATAGCTCAGTCATTATTAAGTGATGACAACAGGGAAACATCCATGTTCTTTCAAGAAAAAAAGTCTAAGTTGGACTTAGTTGGACTAAGTATGACTGGGTTTAGAATTGCACACGGATGCAATTCTTTCACACACATTCTGCCAAGACATAATTGAATTCAGATTTTGTTTAGTACGTATCATCTCCTTTTCAAAATTACTGTCATCATAATTTATAAATAAACCCATAGTACACTAAGTGTGTGCAGACAGCACACAAAAGCAATGGGAAAGCTGAAGGAGTATTTTATGTAGGAGTATTGTTTCCACTAAGCATTGAGTAAAAAGATCAGTAGTAAAGAACCTTGCTTTAGCTTCTTGTCTCACACACATTGTTTATTAAATGAGACGTGGTACACAACAGTTCTGCCAACGTGACCTTCCCACCACAAGGGCCACCACGACCACCTTTAAGCTCACCACCATGAACGCCTTTAGCACAGAATGCATCTCCTGCTGACTCGTGTGAAAAGAGCAGAAAGTTCCAACGAACACTGGTCTAGGTAAGCAAGCTGAGCAACTGCTATGTGCCTCAGACTGCCTCCACAAAGCGGTATTGTAGCTGATACACAACATACTCGCATATGCTTTGCTGCATCGGTAAAGTTAACTTTAGATTAAACTGGTTTGGACTGGAAATCAGAAATGTTTTCCACATAACTGGACTATGAGAAGAGTAATGCAAGTTTGTAACAGTGGGCAGGCACCAAGCAGAGGACATCACCATCCATCAGAGCAAGGACTGAAAACCCTCAGAGCAGGTCTCCCTTCTTTTTGGCATACTATCATGCACGTAAGAGTGACAGGAAATTGTCAAATACAAAGAGATGTTAAAAATGTCCCTGTCTCTATACTGTGGCTCATACAAAAAGAGGTGCAGAGCCAGTCGTTTTCTATGCTATTCACATTGCTCTGGGTGGCTTTGGCAAGTTCCAAAAGACTATTAACAGCTACCAATAAAAAAAGGACAATAAACAAATGAAAAGGGATCCCAAGATAAGAGATAAAACTATTATGATGTTGAAATGTAGTATTTCTATATGCTTTTTGTGTATTATACACATATACCTGATAGCATATAACAAGTTTATTATTATTTCATAGAATCATAGAATGATTTGGGTTGGAAGGGACCCTGAAGATCATCAAGTTCCAACCCCCCTGCCATGAGCAGGGACACCCTCCACTAGCCCAGGTTGCTCAAAGCCTCATCCAGCCTGGCCTTGAACCCCTCCAGGGATGGGGCATCCACAGCTTCTCTGGGCAACCTGTTCCAGTGTCTCACCACCCTCACAGTGAAAAATTTCTTCCTAATGTCTAATCTAAAGCCACTCTTTTTCAGGTTAAAGTCATTACCCCTTGTCCTATCACTATCCCCCTGATACAGAGTGCCTCCCCATCTCTCCTGTAGCCCCCTTCAGGTACTGGAAGGCTGCTATTAAGTCTCCCCAGAGCCTTCTCTTCTCCAGGCTGAACAACCCCAACTCTCTCAGCCTGTCCTAGTATGGAGGTGCTCCAGCCCTCTGACCACCTTCATTGCCCGCCACTGGACCCATTCTAACATGTCCATGTCCTTCCTGTGGTGAGGATTCCAGAGTTGGACACACCATTCCCCAGGTGGGGTGGAGCAGAGGGGGAGAATCACCTCCCTTGACCTGCTGCTAATGCTTCTCTTGATGCAGCCCAGGACACGGTTGGCTTTCTGGGCTGCAAGCGCACACTGCCAGGTCATGTTCAGCTTCTCATTGAAACAATGCTGGTCAGGTTCAGTAAGAAGTATTTCTGTTATTAGCAAAGACTATGTTTCCATAGGTACCTTCAGCATTTTTCTCTTTCACACTTTTTTTTTCTTGTTGTAGACAGACATTGTCTGATAACATAATCTCTTAAAGACTCATGAATCAAATGTTAAGGTGAAGGACACTTTTTTTTTAAGGAGAGCACCTTTTAAAGCAGAAAAAGGAAAATAGCTGTGTTATGTGCAAAAAATCGTGGCATAGCTAAATGAAGACATTGCCAAACTTATAAAAACACTGATGCCATGCACCATGATTATTGATTATTACAAGTAAGCTTCACCACTGCTCATGGAGTTAAGAGTCCTATGGACTTTTGTCAGGGTGTTTACGTGAAAAATATGATACAACTGTACAATAGTATAGTATTAATATACTGCTTCTGAAATTGTTAACAACTCATCAGGATTTCAGTGTACCACTACTTAAGCTGGAAAAAAGAATGAGAAACACCTCTATTCTGAAAATGCCAAAAATATGTGATGTGTTTTCCGAGGTAACAGAAAACGCAGACGAATGAAGGGGTTGGTAAGGTCCCTGCTGAAACCTCATTTCAACAACAAAGTAGTAGACTACCTCTGAACTGAGATAAAATGATAACATTTTGTTTGTGGCAAATGACAAGTATAATGTATTTATTTCCTTCCTCAAATAGTTCTGAGTATTTATTAGCACTCTCTGTGTCTGAGATTTTATTTCTTTATTCTTGTAAAATATTTTCATATGGATTAAGTATATTGCCTATGAATACTTTTCTTTATAACTCCTCTTTTCATTTTTATTTTGCTTTTCTGCACTAGTAGTTCAAGAATGTTTTCAGTGTTGAGTTGCCCTGTCATACAACCCCAGAAATCTGTCCTGCCTGCCCTTAAGTGACACAGTAGTAGATTCTTTATTCTTTTCCCTGCTCCTTTCCTTAAATGTCCTCAACTTTTTAGCATATTCAACAGGCACCAAAGGCTTAATCACCTTGTTAATGTACCTAAATCCCCGTGAAATTAACTCTTTGTTGTTTTATAAACAAAACAAAAAAAGCCAGGGTGACCCTTGCATCAAACACATTTTGAGTCAATATTTTGGAACACAACGTTGTTTTGGCAAAATTTATTGTTACTGTTCCTTTTAAGTCTTTCGCCTCCCCAGAATCTCTGGATAGATTTCACACCCTCAAGCATCAGCATCTGGATTATTCATGGTAATGTTCAGGCTTTAAATCTGGGCTGACATTCTTCCCTTTATTCTCAACTGTACCCAGGTTGGTCTCCAGAAATGCCAAAAAATGTGAGACTGATTCTGATAATCTCTAGCTGAATTTCATTTTATCATTTCCTGTCTTCAGTCTGTTTGGATTCATCTTTAAAGGAAGAGAGATTTATGCAGTCTGCTGGATTTCAAAGAGAAATGAATGAAATATGCCTTGTTACTCAATTTTTTAAATGCATGGAAATCCTTGAATTTCTACACCTTTTCTATGCATTAATATTTTTATGAGTGATTTAAAATACTTTTATATCAAGAGCAGAATTAGAAAAAAATAATTCCTATAAAACTCCTATCTAAGAATCTCCAGGAACAGAGAAGGTTACATACTGATTCCACTATGCTCTTAAGAAGATATTTAATGAAGTATGCATGTACTTAATAGGAATACTCCCACCTTATGGGTTTTTTTCTGTCAAAAAACCAATTCCATAATTTAAACTTCAGACAAACTGGCAGTGATAAACCTTTTCCATTTTGCAACTGTATTGCAAAAAAAANCAAGATATTTAATGAAGTACGCATGTACTCCCACCTTATGGGGTTTTTTCTGTCAAAAAACCAATTCCATAATTTAAACTTCAGACAAACTGGCAGTGATAAACCTTTTCCATTTTGCAACTGTATTGCAAAAAAAACCCCAACTCAGTAGCATACTCCCTGTTATATGAGAAAATGTATGAAGAGACAGGTGTCCAGCAGGGACTAGGCTTCTGCTGTTAAATCCCGAAAGAAACTTTAAATGCTGTACTTTGCCGTATTGTACATATTTTACTAGTATAAATTTTTGGTTGATTTATTTATTTCGCTGAAGTTCACAAGTTGCTGAAACAAATTGCTCATATGAATAAGAATCAGTCACTACAGCTATGATCACCTCCATAAGACAGTATTAAGAATAATGCCATGTGTTGGAAAATGTTTTTGGAAGTCAGATCAATCTATAGTTTTCCATTATGATTGGAAGAGGATGCTTGCTTTTATTTTCTTGGTTTAATTTCCCATATTTGTGTACTTTCCATTGTATTCAATATGCAAGAGTTTTTTACTGTTTCTTTATAGTACAGTGGTTTTATTTTGTCTTTTATAGGACTAAAGAATTAAGGAAGATTCTCAATAGAAGGCAAATCAATTAATGTAGGAAAATTGTCTTCATTTATGCAATTTCCTGTCTTAAATATGAATGTAACAGCAAGTAGGAATCTGGCAGTAATTTGTATTTCTCTTTGGGCAATGTCTCAAGTCTCTTCTCTGTTTGATGATGCATTCAGTATTTTCACTAGTTCAGCTGAAACACATGCTCCCAACCTTTCGAACCTGACACACATTCTGTACAGAACTGATCTACATGCATGTAGAATACAAGTATATTAAGCTACTAGGAACCTCACCTTTTGAATCCTGAATTTTCTGGGTAGCTAAAACAACTGAATAACTAAAATAATTTTGCTATATCATTACTTGCATATTTTACCACCACAAACTATTGTTAAAGAATGTAAAGAAACTAACATGGTGGGAAGAAAAACTGTCTTTTTATACTATATAAGAGAAGCTGACTTCTTTGCTTCAACAGGATATTTGCTGTCTTGAGGAGCCTCAAAGCAGTGACTTCTTAACACTTATATTGTAAATTTTTCTCCCCTTTGAAAAAAATAGTTTGAGATATTATGTAAACACAAGCACCAGTGTTCTATGAAGATGCACAAAAAGGCACATGTCAGGCACTCTTAATTAGAAATAACATGGGGTTTCATGCTTCAGTTGGAGTTTTATTCTTAGGCCAGGAAAATTCGCAGACAGTGAGTGTTCACACCACCTGTTTCTCCATCGAAGCCATTTCCTCTGTAAAAACATCATGTAAGCAGCCAGTGTCCTCCCAGAATGAATTTGGGAGGTGACACAAAAGGGTGTGCCAGTAGGTATGTCCCTGAGAGGATACTTTAGTAAGGTCCCTAGAGAATCCTTCTATTTGCTTCACACTCTCAGCTAGCTGAAGCTCCTAGGAGTGGTCTGGGAGCAGACCAGCCATTGCACACCTTTGCATCTGGATCCAAATATTTTTGCACTGATTATTTTTTTGTCTGTTCATCTGTCTGCTTCTGTGTTTTGCATGCTTTGTATATACACACACATATATATATATATATATTTAGGATACCCTGTTAGTGTGAATCTTGTAATTCTTGACTCTGTAATTAAGCTGCTATTTTAATCAAAATACATTTTTATTTAATCACTTTGTTAATCTTTAAATTAATCAACTATTAAAAGCTGCTAAAAAACTATGATCTACCTCACAACACCAGTAAAGTTTAAATTGTTGCTAAATGATAACCGTGTGAAACACGTCATCTGTGACAGTATCCAGGAATGAAACAGCCTCTCTGTTTTTAATCGCAGCATTCTTGAAATTAAAATGCTGAGGCAGCACAATATACCGTTATCCTAACTTGGTAACACGGGTGATTTCATTGGTAAAAGGCCTAAGTAGTTTATTCTGTGCTATGACAGCAAACCCATTCTTCTATGTCTCTTTCTTACAGGCTATGTAATAAATCTCAAAGACATTATTTAATACCTCACCTGCTTTATTACATGGTATTTCCTGTGGAAGATCACAAATGAGTCAAGCTCAGAAAACAGCATTGCCATACTGCCTGGGGAGACACAAAGTTTCCTCAGATGACTTGATTATCAGCAAATTGGCACCAACAGAACAAATGGCAGCAGTTGAGGTGTTACTGAAAGGTGTTTCCAGAAAATGCCATAAATGTCAAAGTAAAGGAAGAAAAAAAGCAAGTATTTGTCACCTATTCAACAATTGCTATCTTTGAATGAAAAATGACTCAAAGGAGCTGGGGGATTAGCAGCTGAATAGGTTACAAGATTTAGAAACAATCAATTTTTATACCAACACTTTCAAGCAGAAAATGAAGAGAAGAAAGCTTGTTCCCTACAAATTTTAAAGTCCCCGTTATTTCAGTTATCTGTTCTTGTCCAAAATAGTGTTTGTTACCAAATTGTTTCAATTCTTGTGAAGATTACTATGAAAAGAAAACTTTCATCCACATTAAAGAAATAGTGATTCAGTTGCCTGATGCTAGAGGTGTCAAAATTTCACAGGTTTGATCTATATGAGGACACAAAGAGGTTTCTGCTGCTTTTATCAATTGTTTTTCCCAGAAATAAAAGGATAACTTCTTAAAAAGCGCTTTATAACAAAATGCTACAGCTATCTCATTTTTAATAACATCCAAATGAAAAAATAAATCTTTAAACAATGCTTAAAAACAATACTTAATTATTTTAAATTACTTCTGACTGGATGTGAATGGACATGAATACAAAATGGAGAATGTACTAGCAAACTGACAATTATTTCAAATGTTTCTATCACTATTAACTGTTTTCACAGTAATCTTTCAAAGCAACCAATGCCCCACAGGATCCATAACATTCTTTTCCAGAAAAGACTTCTGAAATATATATAAACACTCTGTTCAGTAAGAGAACCCTACAGCTCTACAGTATAGCCTATAGCAATGAACCCTACAGCTGTTCTGAAGATATGGTTTGGGAGGAGGTGACAGCGCAAGGGTAAATAGCTGTATAGAGACTGGAACACCAGTTGTTAGAAGAGCTCTTTCTTTCTCATTATCTTCCCTCTAGGTGCAACTAAGGTGTATCTTAGGCTGTCATTTAATCACATTTTTAATCTATTCTTAATGATCATAGAAAGCTGCCACATTCCTTTACAATTTCATGAAGTCCCCTAGAAGAGTTTGAGATGTAGGCTGTTTTTTAACTGTTTTTAACATAAATGACCAAACTGGGAACTGAATGGATGGATCCTAATTCAGGATCTGATGTGTCAGAATACCTGCATCCTCATCATTAGGACAGGTATCACAGAGATTTCTTTCACTCCTACAGTTAAATGCATGTACAGCTTACATGCTTGTCATGGTTTTGAACCCCTGACTGGCAGCCAAACACCACAACAACCGCTCACTCGCCCTCTCTCCTTACCCCTCCTGGGGATGGGGGAAAGAATTAAAGGGGTAAAGGGGAAAAAAGTCATAAGGACTATTTAATAACTGAACTACAATAGAATTGAAAATAATTATAATAATAATTATAACAGTAATATATACAAATATACAAATGAGTGGTACACAGTGATACTGCTCACCACCTGATGACCAAGGCTCAGCCTGTTCCTGGACAACGATCCCAGATCAGGGATCTTTCTTTCTGCTCACAGTCCTACAATGTTATGAATCATTTTGAGGGAGGACGAAATGGGTGAAAGAACACTTGAATTCAGGAAAAAGGAGAAAATATGGGGTAACAGTATCCTGTTATTCTTTCTGCATACCTCAAACTGAGACTTAAATGTGGAGACGAATGCGCAGTTGCCATTCCTCACCCACACCTCTGTAATTCCCACTTCCTAATCCTTCTTTCTGATGGAAATTGTCACAGACTTGTTTTAAACCATACAAACACAGTATGAAACACTATTAAGGAGATAAACAGATCCATAACCTACTGGAGACATAGAATCATAGAATGTATTGGGTTGGAAAGGACCTTAAAGATCATCGAGTTCCAACCCCCTGCCATGGGCAGGGACACCCTCCACTAGACCAGGTTGCTCAAAGCCTCATCCAGCCTGGCCTTGAACCCCTCCAGGGATGGGGCATCCACAGCTTCCCTGGGCAAC
>VZTO01012037.1:87002-133517 GCA_013400615.1 Syrrhaptes paradoxus
CCCACATGCAGGACCTTGCACTTGGCCTTGTTAAATTTCATGAGGTTTGCATTGGCCCATCTCTCAAGCCTGTCAAGGTCTCTCTGGATGGATCCCTTCCCTCCGGCGTGTCCACCACACCACACAGCTTGGTGTCATCGGCAAACTTGCTGAGGGTGCCCTCCATCCCACTGTCCATGTCTCCAACAAAGATGTTAAACAACACTGGTCCCAGTACTGACCCCCGTGGAACACCACCTGTTACCAAGATTGTATGCTTCCAAATATGGTTGAAATAACAGAAATCGAACTAATTACTTTTTTTAAAAACCCAAACACATAAAGACAAAAAAATATTATCAGAGATGAATGATACCAGTCAATGACATGGAAATGTTAAGTTAGGAACAACATCTAGAAAAGCTGCTAGTAAAAGAAATGTCTAATGTTTGGGGTGATATTATAAAGTATTGCTCAACAAATCAGGAATTCAACAAGGCCATCTCAGGGAACAAATGTAGCAAAGTCTCCAGGTGGGACTGTTGCAAGATAAATGCCTGTAACAACCTCCCATTTTACTCCTGGTTTTGCAGCTTTGTCAAAGGAGCTAACCTTTAAGTAATGCAATATATACAGGCAACATATCAAATTAAACATATTTCCTGTTTTTAACACATGACATTTAAATATTCTTTTTATTGAACCATTCATAAAACTTTTATGAAATACTAAAAAATTCAGAGACTTTAAAAATGTTAATCTTATAATTAACAGTCAGGGACATACTTTCTTTGCACATGCAAGACAGTGATATTCCAAACCTATCACTATGAACTTTACAGTAATAGACAGCCATCTGCCTTCATGCTATAGCAGAAGCATTATCTTTGTTCCGTTTGTGTGTGGGGATTTAACAACAGATACAACAGCTTAGCTAATACAGAATTTTTTCATGGAGGAAAAAATGATACATTTCATATTAAAGTCAAAAAGCTTATTTACTCAGAAAGGAAAAAAGGTAGCTCAGAGCACATTATCTACCCTTCACTGTATTCCCTGTCTACACTATCCTCTCTACTGTGTGACCTAGCATTCTCTGCTCAGTAATAAAGATTAAATTTACATTGGCAGCATATTTTCTACGCTGCATTTAAAGTTAAAATAAAATAAAGCTTGTATCAACTTCTGATTTCCAGATAACTTGGGTAATTTGTAGCTAAAAAAAAAAAAGGAAAATACTGAAAGCAGTATTAAAGGGAACTGAGGCCTCAGATGGTTGCACACACATGCTTTAGACTATATCTTCACTTTGTATACTTTGGCATATATCCAGTGTTTATATCTTCAGTTTGACTTCAGCAAATACACTCTTTTGTATCCATAATTTTCTGTTTCCTTAGAAAAACTGAGATAGATTTCCACTTTTCAAAACTGTCATTTAAGGAGATTTCAGAAGTATCTGATTGTTTAGAGTAAATACACAACATATCTAAATAAACTGGCTCTGCTTTATTTATCCATAATGACACTTACAACTTGAATGTATTTATTGTAAGGGCAGAACAAGCTGCTGGAGTTTATTAGTTATGGAGCAATCTAATAGGAAAATGCAATATTGCATATAATAACATGCTATCAGGTTGAACCACACAACTGAGAGAACGCAATTCACTTGCTTTCACTCTAGAAGATGGTTTTATATGCTGCCAGAAACATACGTTGCTACTAAGAAACTAAGTAGAGTACCTTAACCTTGATATGAAACAAGCAAATGCGTACATTCTAATGAAGCCAAGGTGCCTACAAAGGGTTTGTATATAAGCTGTGGTATGCCATGATGACTGTCACTAGGCTACTTGAGTGTATGATGTATTTTCTTGCTGAAATTTAATTAATGGTGGGTACAGGATAGATCACTATAATGATTAATAAGTATATATTTCTGAAATGTAGAGCTATACATTACAGTATGATTAAAAAAAGATCACAGTTATCTTTAAGGAATTGAGAGACAATTTCCTTCACTGGAACAAAGTTTCTGGATACCATACATGATAATTCACTTTCGCCTTTGCAAGGTCTACAGTAAATAATCATAAAATGATTACAGCTGCCCTTATCTCCTGTGATCATGAGTTCTCTCCAGACTTCTTGAAGAATTGGTCCCTGAATATCAAATGTTTATAATGATAGTTCTATTGGGCAATTTCTGGTCTCATTGCACCATATTATCAATCTCCTTAAACTTTAGGATTAAAGAAAATCACACTATGCTTCAGTTACTTTTCACCTGCTAAATGCAGGATAGATCCAATCTGATCCTCATCTACAGAAATGTGCAATGTGACAGCCCATGGCCTGGGCTGTAGCTGCCCCGGTGAGCTGCCGATAAGCCTGTCACATACCGCAGCCCTGGCTGGCCCAGGAGCAGTAGCCACAGAGTGGGAAACTTCCCTGTATTGATGGTGGGGTTGTAGAGGGTAAAAACAAAGCTCTGTGAAAAGAAGAATTCTTTAATTCATCTTCACACAAAGGGAAAAAAGAAGAGAAATGTTCTTCTTCCAGTGCCAAAACTATTAAAAGCCATCCTACGCACAAAAATGGATCACTGTTAAAATCTCATCACCAAGCATGCCTGCAAGCTTCAGCAAAGCAAAGGGCATTTCTTCCAATTTTAGAAAAAAAAATAAAAAGAGATATATCATGGAATCTAGATATTCAGCCATTAAAAGGATGATATGATTATACAGATAAGGTTATGTCCTCATAAGCAGCTACCTGCTTCAGGTTTTTTTAAAGCTTGTATTTGGATTGTATTGAATGGAACAGTTACCAGTGTGTCTCACATAGGATGCTTTAGTCCTAATCATCAGAGATCCGGTTACAAATGGACTTATTGTAATAGTCCCCTGCATTTAGTTTGCTCTTCAGGTCGTAATTTAGTCATTTTTTTCGCCCAGGATTTTTAAAACAAAGTCACAAAAAGAGAGAGAAGGGAATCAGTTCATTTACACAGGTAAGATAAATGTGTGCAATGCCATTGGAAATGCAACTGGAATACAGTCAACTCATCCCATTGCATGAACTCAGCAACCTGTGCTGGTCACGCTTGAAAGGAGAAGGTGGCTTAGGATGATGCATTTTTGAATGAGCAACTCAAAACCAGCTGTTTCAGTCAATGGACTGGAAGGTACATCTACCAAAGCCTGTGGCACAGGGAGGTAAGTACTCAGCCCAGCGATACGATTCAGACATAGATTATGTCATTTTTCATTAAAAAAACAAACCACAGGAGACTCCTGGAGACTGACAGATGAATTGGAAGGTCAGTCTAGGTCAGAAGAGAGCAGCAGTCAGACACTGGTAGAAGGCACCAGTGGAGTCCAGACAAGATGCCGCCAGAGTGGCTGTGCAAATACACTGGTATGGTCTACTACCCTGGGATGTTCATCCAACTCCTGCTTAAATTCAACATTCCTTATTCCTGGTGCAACACTCAGGAAAAGGCAAAACTCGCTCCCATCCAAAATACCGCAGATGATGCTGATACAAAGGCTGCCAACTGCATTCTTTGGAACACAGAAGGGAATTCTGGCACACATAAAGTATGTAAATAAATAAAACACTTTATTGAAATACTGAAAATAATTAATTGAAGCACTTACTGAATGGTAACTTAGTCTGTTATCTTTGAAGGAAGTCCATTTTTTTCCACTATTTTTATGGTGCAGTTTGCGCAGCTGCCATGTATTGAAAGCAAGTGTGAATAGTATGCCCAGATACCAAATTCATAGAAGATATTCACATAATTCAATTTTAACACTGACAATTTGAAAATGTATGATTTAATTTATTAAAAACTTGGGAAAGGCTGAAAGGTAAAATATCCTCTGATATCTAAGAAACACACGACTATTTTTTTTTTTTTGAGCTTTCACATACAGTGAGCCTAATGACCTACTTTCAGACAGTAATACAAGGTGATATTAGCTCAGATATCACAGCAGCCCAGCAAGGGCATTTTTAACTCTAGTTGCCTGTATTTCATACCATGGGAAATTCATTAGGAGGATGTTACAGCTGTATAACCATAATCTAGACAATTTTTTTTTTCTTCTTTTCTTGTACACTAGGAATACCCTTTAGTACTATGAGAACTATCTACTGCCATTTATATCTCATTGTACCTTAAAAGCTATAACAGGTTTTGAAGCCAGATATAAAATCTGTCATAAAAAATAACTTTCTGAAAAGAAGTCATACAAAATAATTACAATTACAAAATAGAAACCCTAGCAGTTATTATCAGTTTGACTTATAACCTTGATTCTTTTAGCAAAGAAACCAAAATTGTTCAAATAATTATTTTTTATTCAAATTCTAATTAAATTATGTTCATTTGACTAACTTGTGCTTTATGAGCAATGGTAGTATAATAGAAGTATAAATGAGCTACAGAGTAAAAAAAGCCTTCTTCAACAAAGGACCACACACAGCGGCAAAAGAACGAACTGTAGAAATGGAAAACGTAATCTTTTGAGGAAAACTTATTTTCAGAAGTTAACTTTCTTCTGTCCCAGAAATACTATGTTGCATAACACGCATTAACACTGTGCACAATAATTTGCAGAAACAATACATTCTTTTTTCATTAACTCAAGCCTACAACCCTTACTAGTGTGCCTGACTGATCTCACCCATCTCACACTGCAAATAAGTATTATTCTAAATGCCTCAATGAACCCACTCCTGAGCTACCGAGAGTAACTGAGACAAAGAGCAGAGAAACATGATGATCATTACATCTTCCCTTTTCCTGCTCCAACGACACATAAGACTTACATTTCACAACTAACAGAGAAAGAATAAACCCTGAGTACCTTTTTCGCAGAACCGGCCAGTGAAGTGTAGTGGGCAGTCGCACTGAAACGAGGTAGCCCCAGTAGGCAGAGAGAGAGAATGACAAGTCCCTCCATTACGGCAGAGTCCTTCTTGGCATACAGACGGCAATTTGGGGGAAGTCTGAGAGGGTACAACAGACTCGGGCAACTCAGGCAGATCAGAAGAAACCATAGGGAATGCTGTTGACAGATGTGTGGGTACAGGAATCCTGAAAAGACAGAGACATCACATCAAAACAAAAAAATCACAAGAACTAGTTTTGCCACTACTTCTGCGTCATTTAAACACACTAGGTTTTTTATCTAGAAACTCAGATTATATTTAAAAAAGATGTGAGTACATTAGTAATTCCCAAATCAAGCTCCTATCCTAAAAAGATAATGAAGGTATGTTTCCCTGTAAAGGAGCAAGGAACAACCTCCATGCATGCAGTTTGGATGCGCTCTCATAATTCTTTTTCAGAGGATGTCAGCAATGGAGTGATGAATACAGGCCAGTATCGTTAAATACCTTACTGCCTGAAGTTACCAAATTTCATAAGGCTGTTCTAGAAGACATGAATTCCATACAAGTAGATTAAGTATGCATGAGCAGAAAGAAAATGAGGTAGTATGGCAATACAGTATCTTTTAATTCATAGAAACACTTTCTGTTTATTTCCATTTACATGAATAGAATAACAACATTTCCATTTATATGAATAGAATTACAGCAAAGAAATTGCTGCCTGACTGGCAAATTGTGCAAGCTTGTGTCCACTGGAAGTAACGACTTCTAGCCATGAAAGTTTCACATCCCCTTTCTAATGGGAAGCTACTGTTTTTCTCCAAAATAGAATAACAGGAGTTAGGAAATTTTAGGAGCACAAGTAATGCAGCTTCATTTTTTGTTTGACATTCTAAGCCGTGGTGAAGAAAGAAAGGAAAGCTCCTTGTCAGGTTGATTTCTGCCCGGTTCATTTGCTAGTCTTTTGCAGAGTATCAGCCTTTGCAGTGTTGTTCTGGATGTTTTGCTTCTAGATGGTGCCTGACTGCTCCCATGCCAGCACCGCTTCCAGCACGCTGTGTCTCCCTGCCTGACTGCAAAAGCCAAGCGGAGTTTGCCTGGGCTGGGTGGTGGGGCAGACCTCTGCGCTGCACGCACAAGCCCTTCACTTTTCTGCTGTGAATGAGCAATGACCTCGGCTCAAAGCAGTTTCACTGAAACATTTATTTGGATAAAGAGCCATGAAGTGTTTAAAGTCATTTAGCAATTGAAGTGTTAGAATTTTTGAGAAAGTGTAACAAGAATAAATCAGGCAAAACTCGATTTACTGATACTACCCAAGGCCACCATTTTCTGGATTTT
Source organism: Syrrhaptes paradoxus (assembly GCA_013400615.1). Lineage (NCBI taxonomy): Eukaryota > Metazoa > Chordata > Aves > Pterocliformes > Pteroclidae > Syrrhaptes > Syrrhaptes paradoxus. The sequence continues at coordinate 93,231 of VZTO01012037.1, forward strand.
CCTTTTCAATTTCTCAGCCTGTCACTGCCTCTCGTGTCAATAATGCACATGAAGATCTTCTAACCTGCTGCATGCCTCAACACATTGTTTTTAACCAGCAGACGAGCTCAATCAGCTGTGTTTTAGAGGCCTGTAACTTTGTGTTTCATAGATGAGCACATGTAAGTTTGAAATGCTTGTTTAATTACAGATGGCAGTGCAATTTGAAGTCTTGTTCATTTTACACCACGTTCTTTACCACTCAAGGAGATGTACCATCAACAGAATGGCAGGAACACAGCACTTCAGGACCGTGCCCGATGTCATGTTGTTAAATCAAAACCACACATACCATCACTGTGTTTTCCCCTCCCCTATCCTCTCCTTGAGGTTTCAAAAAGAGCCTGAAGCTGTTAGCAGTGGAGTCAGAGGCACTCCAGGCAAAGAGATCCTACCCGGGAGGCAGTGCCGGGGCTCAGCCTCGACACGGGCAGAGTTGGGTGTCGCTGGTTTAACCTGCACGCTGTGGGGGGCTGACAGGGCTGGACCTGTTCAGCCTGAAGAAGGGAAGGTTCAGGGAAATCTTGCTGCTTTGCAAAAATACCCGAGGTGAAGGGGAGGGGAGAATATGGAGCCGGACTCTTCTTACTGGTGACCAGTGAAAGGACATGGGGCAAGGGACACAAACTGAAATACAAGAGATTCCACCTAAATATGAGATCATTTCATACAGGTCCATTATCTGTATAATGCACTTCAAACAGAGACCTGCAAAGAGAGCAGACCTGTCTCCAAAGTAATTCATTATCAGGCTGATGGCAGCCACAGCTGCACAAGCATGCTGACATTTTTCCTGAAGGTTGCTGAGACATGCAATGGCACAGGAGTCCCACTGATATGATAACATCTCTACCGCCTGTATCTTCTGGTACTTCTGCACTTAACATTTTATTACTGAAGTAATGGATTTAGCCTTATCTGATATGAGTGTGATAAGAAAAGTTGTATTTTTGGCTTGTCAATAAAGTAATTTGTGCTGGGAAGCAACCGCTTTTATTTGCAATTTTCTTTGGTGGAGAAGTGCATACATGCCATTTATCTTGGGCTATGACAGACTATTATTTTAAGCAAATGTTTTAGATTTTGGACCAGAAGAAAGATTCTTCAGGGGCATTAGCATGCCTGGTCGAATATAATTTCAAAACCTTAAACTGAAAACAACTGCATTTCATGGAAATGTCGGTTTAAACAGGAATAAAAAGGTAGCACCTTGAATGTAATTTGGCAAGAATGAACAAAGCCATTTACAGACTGTTTATTTCACTGTTCACACCCATGTCAAGAAGAATACTTTAAATGGCATTTCACTGATTTCCTTGAATCCACTGAACAGTATATCTGCACACTTACCCTACTGGAGAAACCATTTAAATCACATAACACAGGAACTGAGAAAACAATTTAGGAGATTACCCAAGAGGGATTGTTACTGTTCATTAGTTTATATCAGAATCTCTTTTCCTCACCTGTCCCAGACTTGGTTTGATTTGGAAGAATCAAATGTCTTTTTTCCTAGCAGATGACCTATGATCAAGTATATCTCTTTACAAAATTCAATTCTCAATGTATGTTCCAGGCTATGAGTCCACTTTCTCCCTCCTACTAGGCATAACATTAGGCAGTAGAACTCAGCAATACTGGAGTCACAGCTTTCCATTTGAAAATTCACAGTTGATATAACAGCATTTGCATCGCATTCAATGGTGCAAACTCTTAGCAATGCAAATAATAAATTTGATGTACAACACAGCTGAGGATGTGAGGGTACAATTAATAGACACAATGGAGTTTATGAAAGCTCAGTTTAGAAATCCAAAGAAAAAAAACCCATGAATTCCAGGATGCATAGCAGTGCCAAATATGGGAAGAAATATCAGGTATGGAAAGAGGTGAAAGAGCAAAGAGGAAAAGGGAATACATGTACTGCCCGGCATATTCCTGCTCTGTTTGCTTTAAAACATATAGATTCCACAAACTTTGCAACAGATAAATAATTTAATGTGACACAGTATTTGCAGCAACAATACTTTATGGTGAAAGTGTAATAGCAAAAGCCTTCCTAAGCAAGATATTAAAATGCATCTTCCTTAGTGAGTCATCTTTAGATGATATTTGAAGAAAACCCTCTCAGTCCCCAAGTTTAGGACATGACAAATAGTGGTTTTGCTAGAACTGAATTTCTGTACCAAATCCGTCCTCTTTTTACTTGGCTTGCTTGTATAACTGAGCACTGAATCCCTCAATTCTTGACACGGATCTTTACTTTGTCTTGGTTTTGCTGCCTCATAGCCTTCCTCATCCTCCCTTTTAAGCCCCTCAACTTTCTATCATGCAAACATTAAACTGAAAAAAAGGAGAGAAATCAAAACTACTGAGCACTGAGTGGACCAGTGTGCAAATCTTAAACCTTATGAAGTTTAAGCAAATCTCAAATCTGTCTGAACTTCAGCTTTGTTTCACACTTAGTCGATAACCACAGCTAGAAAATGTCTTCCCAGTTTCATCCTAGCTGCTGTTTAGAAAAACAGCATTTGAAATGCCCGAGTACTGCATCTTTTTGTTGATCTATGCAACTATTTTTGTTTCTTGAAACTAGTCCATTTGAATAGGAAAAATATTTTCATTCCCTCCTTGAAGATTCTCTCAGTAGATCAGAAATGTTATTTTTTGTAAATATGGCACTGCACTTGTCCTTCTGAAAAGTCTCTGAAAGATCAGAATATAACCATTCTGTCCCAGTCCTAGACAGCTGAGTAAGTTCTACTGGGTAGATTGAGTTCCTGTAACAGAGATGCCATAAGAGTGATCTAAAAAAAAAAAAAATTAAAAAAAAAATCACAATTCCAGAATGGAGTCCCTACTGTTTACCAAAGCTATATCTAGTTTGAAAGGATAAAGACACTCTTCCAGCTCAGTGATGCCATCCATAATTTAGACTCCCAAATGGAAGGCCTACCTATGGAATATGATTGCATTGTGTCTTTGAGGGATAAAGGAGAATCACTTCTAGATGCTGAATACGCAACTGATTTCCTAAATAATAATTCATTTCAGGCAAAACTTCTGAATCACAATTCTTGGGACTGTAATAGCCAAACCTTTGGTCTTTGCCCATAGCGAAGGTTCTCCAGATGGCTATAGTACTGCCTCACCAAAAAATAAAATGAAATGCTTCAAGAAGTATATTAAAAAAACAATTGACACAGTGGAAAAATCCAGGTCTGTACTCAGATGAGTATTCGAACTCAAAGGATGGAGAACCACATACAAACACTCTCTCCACTCAACCCAATGAATGCTCATTTTGTGCAGGACAGAACAGACCAAGGGACTGGTTTGAGTTCTTACAGCACAGCACTTCTGGAAGACTGGCAAGTTTATAATTCCACCAAGCTGAAGACACAACTGAAGTCAAGTATCTGACAAACTAGAACAGTGCTCTTATCATTGGCCTGAACCAATGTACCACAACTGGACATGTCTTGTACAGTCTCCTCTCCATTTCTTTTGGGCATGCCTAGTACATCTTGCCCTCTGAGATACACTTAAGAAGGACGAGTGGAGGCATCCTCAGATCCTAAGATGATGAGGGGATCTCTCAAGAGAATCAAGGTGCTTCCAGAAATGCAGGGAAACACACACTTCGGCAAGCTGGAACTTCAATGTACCCCAATTACTTTACAGATAAAATACAGTTTTGAGAGTACATACTTTGTTTTTAGGCGCCTCACTTAAGAATAGTTTAGACATCTAAATAATTTTCACAGAGCCCTTAATCTTTTCTCCTTTTTTTCCCATGTGCTGAAAACAGTTCTTGCCTACGTAATAGAAGTAGAGGAGGCTTATGTTGCTTCATAAATATTAATTAAGATTGATGGATTGAAAGCATTTTGCTATTCAAAGACTATGTGACTGGTGAGACATGGAAATATAAAGAGACATTCTGTATCACACCATTGAAATTACCATGAGAGCTGGCCTGCAAGCAGGATGAGACAGACCTGTAGAAATTATTAGTACAGAAAGAGTTAAAAATGCAGAATACTGTTATTTATTATCTAGTCTTTCTTCCAGAATTAATCTCTAATTATATCTTAATGCTGGAGAATGGCTGGCATGCATAAACATTATTTATTCATCAGTAATCTGACATTTAATTAAAATACTACTGCATTCCCATTGAGTGCATAAGGAAGAATATTGTAAATATTACAGGTCAAAAAAATCCCTGTAATATTAACAGATAGAGTAAAAACAATATTACTGAAAACTTCCTAAATAGTATTTTACAAGAGAACAGATAAGAAACCAAAATCGTAGGCCTTTGTGTACATTTTTTCTACAAGGAAAAAAATGATTTATAGTCAATAAAGCACGTCACAGATGAGAGAGTAAACAACAGCCCACAGTGGATCTGGGTACTGGGGTTTACTTAAGAACTGATGAAATTAAAGCTCTTACCTGGCTTGTGTATCCTCTCATACACTCTCTCATGCCCTAACACCACATCATGCCCCTTTATGTTCACTAGGTTTCCACTCTCCTTCCCAGCAGGGAGGTTGCTGCTGGTTTGGGAAGCTCGAGAGGAAAGTCCCGTTGATTCACCCTGAGCTGCTGACCACAGTAACTGGTCTTGACTGTTACCAGTCACAATTCATCTCCATTCATCTTTATCATCTTCAGTACCTTCCTCTTCCAGGATCTTTCCTCCATCCAGGATGTTCACCTCCTTCTTTCCTGGTCCCCTTCTTTTATCCAAGATCCCATCTTTTTGTGAGTTTGCATTTTTCAGCACCCATTTTTCTCTCCAGAACTCATTTTTCCCAAGCAAAACAGAATCTCTGTGCAGAATCACAATGTGAGATCAGCATCCCAAATGGTGCTTTCATCTCACGTCTCTTTATTAATTTGAGGTTACAGCTTGTGCTGCTGTTGTTTGGTCCAGACATTAACAGAATTTACAACCACCTCATACTGATTGCAGCTATCAACTAGGAGGCTTCTGTCTGATAACTCAGAAGTTCAATTTTGGATATTTGTGTGTCCCATTATCTGCTGCCTGCTATGGTTTACAGTATAATCAATTTTTTCCCTATAGCAGTATCATATTTTAGAGAGCCCTGGTGTAACTGGTGATGCTGGTAGATCTTTTCCTTCTTTCTCATACTAGCATGGAATGACTGTAAGGGTACACTAAACAAAGTTGTGATCTTATTAATGGGATTATCCTAAAGGAAGGTTGTTAAATGCTGGCATATGGAATATTTTTCTCTCATGCAATTGGAAAATTATTTGAATTTTGGCTACAATGTGTTTCTGTAGTGAGCATTCTCACTCGAGAGTGAACAAATACTGTAACCATGACAATGAGAACAAGAACAATGAATAACAAAGTAATGAGCATGTTCAATACTAATGACCTCATGTTCAATCTTTTTTCAATTCCAACTTCTCCAAGGCACCAACATGCCACCCAAAATAGCCTTCTCCCTCCTAAATATTTGAAGGCATTTCATCTGACAATAAAACTCTTAGGATAGAATTTACTTTGTCAAACATTATCTGCCTAGGAGTTTGGAAACTTGCCTGAGCTAATCACCTTAGCTGCCCCTGTAAACAATCTGTAGGTAGAGAGAGGCATCTCCAGTTCATCCTCTCGTAAGACAGGTGAGTGACTACCTTTCTCCATTGACTAGAGATGGAACTGAACAAATTAACTCTGATAAGAGAGGACAAATTCCTACTTCTAGTCACTATGTCACACTTAAAACCATGTGTGTTTTGATTATATAATAGAAAAAAAGTCCCAAAACATTTTTAGGTATTCAAAAATTGGCTAAAAACATTCCCTGTTTATCACATACCTTTACAGCAAAGAATAGAGCTTATTTTACCCTATTACAAGCTAAAATGATCTTTATAATCCCTTAAGCAATTTAAGTTTGCAATGAAGAGACTGATATGACTTTAACATCAGTAAAGAGAATTTAACTCTGGCTTAGCAAAATCTTAAAACATGGAGACATAGTAAGAGGCAGCATTATTGAGACTGAGAAGTTTTATTATTAGTATGAACGACTGGAAGAAAAGCATAACAGTTCACAGACAAGAAACAAAGAAAGCAAACTCCAGATGCCTTCTCAGCAGATTTCTGTTTTTCCTTTCAACTTGCAGAACAGTGCTCAAAACTGTCTGCGCAGGAATCAAGATCAAATGCAGCAGAACAACAACATACCACTGCACTAAACTAGTCACTTTTGGTTAGGGTGAGAAATAATTAAGGAGCTGCCTTCTCTTGACCTGGATTATTTAGGAGAAAAAAGCTAAACATTGATTATTCATACCCTCCCGTCTTCTTATCAGCCCAAAGGCTGTGACATGGCAAGATCACAGGCAGGCAGAGAACATATTAATCTACAAGTATGTTATATTGAAATTATCAGGCGGTCAACCTGTTCCAGGGTAACATTTAACTAAGCTGATACTTTGCATCCATGATCCTAACAGCTTGTGGTTTTCTTAACCACTACCTGAACCCAAATGCTATGTCGTTGGACGATTAAGCACCTGGTTATGGCTTGGGACGAAGCAATACCAGTTGCCAAAAGTCATTGATCTTTCCAACTACAAAACAAGTTTCAAAGCAAGCGACAAAGACAAACCTGAGGCAAAACTGGGAGAACATTCTCAATGGTAGAGTGAATACTTCTTCGTTACCTTCAAATTGCACTACATTTTTCTGCCATTCTTCCTTCAGTAACTTTAAGTCATGAAGGGCACCTATAGTTAAAGCATCAGTTTACGATTTAACAGGGTCATTATCCCAAAGCAGGGCAGATTTCTGAATATCAGCCAAATCCTTATAATCATAACAACAAACCAAGCTTTTAAGAAAGCTATCATATGGAGACAATCGGAAGGTTAAAAGATACAAGACATTACATTGTTGTGCTTACCTTCTTACTTTATTTTAACTTACTTTCTTGGTTTCCTTGTGAAAAATTTGGACAGCTAATTTAAAATTCAAGATTCAAAATATCTAACCTTTTGATTTAAATGATGGCAAGTAGATTGTGTTTGACAAAGGAATTAGCAGGGCTTAAGAGGTACAGATATATCTTTTTCTAGTAAAAAACAATAACTTGCTGCAATGTCAAATTTGATTAAAACCTGACAGAGGTTCAACTATATGGCCATATTCCCAAATTAGAGCACTAATCTTAAACTGTTCATATTAGAAATTTATTCTAAAGAAAAAATAGATTATTTATTATAAATAAAATTCAACTCATTTGCAACTTGAACCATCTTGCTACTTAAGAGTTCTGAGCTCTGGTGAATTTCTTTCACGTACTTTAATTCAGCCAATATTTTATAACTTCTCGTTCATAAAATGGATTTTATAATTGGTAAATGTTTGAAGCCAGTTATTGATGTCACACTTGTGTTTATGGTGCCCAGAAACTGAAGAGATCCAATAACTTGCCTTCATTTTCATACAATACTTACTCAATTTTATAACATCAGTGAAATATGTTAGGCAGTTAGTTCTAAGACATTACTCTATTTTCAATTGGCTAACGTCACTTGGCCTTCAGCCTCGCTCCTTACATATGTAAAAATATCTTATGTCTTGTTAGTTAAATAAGGGGATTTTTTGGACAGTTAAGAAATGCCTACTCACACTTTTACATCAACTAGGACCTTGTATGATTACTACTAGTGCTGCAACTCTTTCTCCTATCTACATCTTAATTTTAGAGCTGGTGGAAAGAGGAAAAATGGGGAAATCTGGCTTCAGAAAGCTAGTCTGGAGCATGTGTATCTCAAAAAGTTCTGGCATAGCATAGAGACAGGTGTTTTTTTTGAAGTTCAATTACTTTATGTTCATGTCCTCTTTTTGACACTGCTTGCAATTTAAATAGCTCAGGGTTTTATGAGCTGAAATCCTTAGTTTTCCCCATACACAGATAAATTACTTAAGATTTCTACTCTTGCTACAACCAACCACTCTTTGAAACCTTCAAAAGTAATCTCTAAACTGGTAACTAATATTGCTTCTAGAAATTTAGCAATGACTCTGGAAAGATGTGAAAAGGAGCTGAATGAGAGGACACAAATCCAAACTTCTGTGTGATTTTAAGCGAATTGTCAAAAATACACATGAATTCCTACTGCAGTTTTGCACAGATGAAGCAGTGATTTCTGTATACTCTGAACATTACAGAATCTGATATTCCGAGAGCCAGACTTTCTTTCTGTAACTACTTATTCTAAAGTTCACACATATATTCTGAATTGCTTATGCTTCCAGTTTCCACCTTTTATACGCCAATTTTTTTCAAAGAAAAAAAAAGAATTTTTTATTTTCACAAATACATCAAGTTCTCTCTTGATCTTTAGGTTAAATTTCTGAAACATTTTCTCTTTACCAAAAGCTATGATTTCACTTTTAAAGAAGGAAGGAGAAAAAAGGTAAGCATACAACAGTATTTAAAGCGTTCTTTTTCTGAATAGCTACTTCAACAAAGATCAATAGCATATTTTTCAAAATGTTATACTAGTGTTTCAAGGCTGCAGGGGGCACTGATGCACTGTGTATCTACAGTACTGCAGAGCAAGAGTCAGACAGGATATGACTGAACAGTCCTGCAGGTTACAGATACAGAAAAAAACACATAAACTATTTATAATCAATTTAGGCTTTGAGAAATTAGGTAGCTGTAAAATATTTATATGAATTTCGGAGGGGAATGAATGTTTCTTTTACTGGTAAATATATTTGTTTTTCTGCCGCAATCAAGTAGTTGTGGGGATAAGACTGTTTTCTTAACTTTATAACCAAGGTCCCTTGAAGGATGATATATCTTCCCAGTATTGCATTACTTAATATTACAGCCTTACACAAACAATCCCCTTTCCCTGTAGAAAATAAAATTTTACTTAGCAGCTCCCCAGAGAAGCCCATTTCTTGGCTGTTGATAATAACTTGTTTATATATTAATCAGCCAATACAGATACTATCTGATTCACAGGCTCATTTAAGTAAGAATGTATTACAGTTAAGAAAGAACCATACATTTTAAGAAAGAATTATGTATTTTATCAATTTATTCAATATTTTCTATTTTAGGACCTAAGAATGACATCATCTAAGCTGTAGATTTCCTGATAATAACAATGCATGACAATTTACCACTCAGGAGCATATGGCAGACATGCAGCCATGTCTGCATCATCATTTTACCTTTGGTGTTACTTATTTTTCAATTCTTTTATGTACATAATTTCCTTTTTTTTTTGTTAATGCAGCTTACAGCAGAGTTTCATATATTCTGTTTATCTCAGATCTTCCTATTTCCTGCAGTTGTAACTGTACTAAACTGTACTAAGCCGTGGTGGGTTAAACTTGGTTGGATGCCAGGTGCCCACCAGGCCCCTCCATCACTCCCCCTTCAGCAAAATAAAGGAGAAGAATAAGATGAAAAACTCATAGGTCAAGATAAAAGCAGTTGAATTAAAACAAAGGCCAAGGCCACGTGCAGAAACAAAAGGTAAACAAAGATGTTATTCTCTACCTCCCCTCAGTAAGCAATACCTGGCCACTTCCCAGGAAAGCACAGCTTCACTGTGTGTAGCAGCTGCTCCTGGAGACAAACACAGTAACAAATACCCCCCTCCTCCTCCCTGCCCTTGGCTGTTATGGCTGAGCTGATGTCACATGGTATGGAACAGCCAATCCAGGTCAGCTGTCCCGGCTCCACCCCCTCCCAAGATGTGTTATCAACACCCTGCTGGGTGCTGGGGTAACACCCAGCCTTGCGAGGGTTGCTGTGGGGATACTGACTCCATCTCAGCCAGACCCAATACATAAACCTCATCAGTTACGGCTTTCTAGACAAGGCACACAGTCTAATTTTAACACAGCAACACATGAAGAAGCCACCACTTTAATTCTTACTTTGTAACAGTTACAATCATCACTACCGTTACAGCTTTTTGGTTTATTACCAGTTCAGATGTTCCGGTTACAGCTTTCAGACACTGGTTCTAACATGCTGGTCTCTACTGAGCTAAAGAAACCTCTGTGTCCAGCGTTTATCCTCGTTAAACATACGTGCTATCTTCATGCACACTATAATCACCTCAGTTATTTTAGAGAAAAAAAAAGAGACTAAATTTGTAAAGTATTGTTCTGCATAACCTTTTTAAAAAAAATCACCAATTTATTAGAGGATTTTTTAGTGATACCTTTCATATTGTGTACTTCTTAGGTACCACTCCAATGCACAATAAAATACAGCATAACCAATATCACAATCAACAATTTCTTGTTCAGACACACAGAAATCACATTTATAATTTTGCTCCAGAAGCTTCCATTGAGTTCCTTGTCTACTTCAACTAAGAGTAACTCTTCAGGACATTGTTCTTCCTTCAGGGTTCGTCCTGTTTAAAGAACAACTTCAGATATGAAGTTTTGTACAAAATTAATTTCAAAAAGTAACTAAATATTTATTTTTTCCAGGCTTTCCTTTTCTTGTAGTAATTAAACCTGCAATATTTAAGCAATTTTATAGGAATTTAATTTTATTGCATATACCTTTTATGACATTTATTCCCTATTAATGTGCCAAGTTTTGATGTATAGGTTCACAATACATATCACTACAATGTACATCTTTTAGCTATCAATAATATAAGGGACTTTTTAAAAAAAACCCTTGGTTTTACAACTTGGATTCTTTAATAATGCTTAGATCTCAACTAGACAGTTGTTATTAGAAGTGGTCTTCCAAAGAGAAGCTCAAATGATCTTTTTAATTGTAAAAAATGTTCAAAATGTTTTTCAAAAAGTGTAATAATATTTGTGGTTAATTTTATTTTCTATAAAAACACATGGCTTTGTGATGTTGTTAATTGTTTCACTTTTAGCTTTGTTAAATGAGGTTTTTACAAACACACAATACTTTGTAAGTCATGAAGTCCTGTTCACTGACACAGTCAAGGGGACAGAATGAATGCCAGCAGAGAGCTGCCAGACAGAATAAAACTGAACTTCCAAACTTTTCTCTTGACATTCTGCCTGTTAAAAGTTGAAGGCAACTCTTATGATTTCTTATTACTCCTGTATCAAATTCAAAAGTGAATCTGAAAGATGACAGAAGTCAAAGTATTAGAGTGATTCAAGCTTCCAGTAGGCAAATTATGCCTTTCAGTATGAGTCTCATTCTTACTTATTCTATGTAATATGTCTCTCTTCAAAATACAGTCTGGTATAATAACAATAGCAACTACGTCTCCATTATGAGGCACCCTCTGCACATAACTTGGAAGTCATGGAAACCTGCTCCAAAGTTTAGTTATTTGTGAGAATGCTTAGCAAAACTTTTTTTCTCCATTTCTAGATTTCTGTAATTGGAAGGACATCAAATGCGAGCACTAAAGCTAAGTGTGACCATAGTCAAATAAGGATGCAAGATAATTTCTTTTACTATTCGATTGTTTTTAGACGATTCCTTCTGTTATATACTTGGCTTTTCTGAACTACTGCTCATAATAAATTTAAGACTAGATATAGAGGCAAATATTCTTAAAGCAGAACTCTGTCATGCACCAATCTGCAAGTTTTAGACAGGCAGAACAAAATCCAGATTGCTTTTTTCTATTCTAAGAGAATAGAAGGAAAAGGTTTTGTTATTCACACACCTGTCTGGCTAGAAGCCCAAGTGATTATTTCAGGAAGCTACTGAACCATACCACTTGATGGCTTGTGTCACTAACATAATTTTTCTTAAGCATTAAGTTAAAGTTTCCGAAGAGTATTGCAATGGCTATGACACATGATATTATTAATGCCGTGAAAAATATATGTAGTGAAGTTTTAAGAACTTTGAAAAATGGCTTTAAATTTAGGGTTTTTTTTGTGAATCTGCTCCAGTTTTGTAGGAAAGTTGGGACAATTTCAATACGATCTTTTTTTTTTTTTTAATTCTGGCAAAAATCTTTATTTTCATGTTTATAATATCCTTTTGGTTTTAGGGGAAGCTGTGCTACAAATTAAAATGAAAAAGCTGAATTCATTTATGAGAAAATGAGTCTTCCTCAATCTCAAGAATGGATACACATTTTTTCATGGTTTTACATTTCAAAAGCTAGTCATGTTCAAGCACAGTTCTTGTTTGAATGACAGATTTTCTAGGAAAGTATAAATACTTGAAGCAATTTGGCAGAAGCTAATGAACACTGTTGTTAACCTAGAGCAACCTAAAATGTTGTGGCAATCTGTAGGGTTCCTGGAACTATGATCTGTGACATAAAGTAAAAAGGAGATAATTTGCTAGAGCTAAAAATACACAGATGATATCCTACCTCTCTACCTGTCAGGTTACCAAATAATACACAGGTAAGAAAACCTGAAAGGCTGCAAAAAGGCTTCTAAACGATCTTGGTAGCCTTCTAATTCTGATCACTCTTGACACTGAAGAACCTCCAAGTACAGAGAATTCTCCCTGTTGTCTTATAGACTGCAATGCCTCCCAGAATTACACATCCTTAGCTCTCTTATCTCCTATGTAAAGACTTGTGGTGATCTATTGAATAGACACCTGACAGGCAACCTCTCTCATTTCCATGTCTCGTGAATGTGCTGTGGATGGATGCCGTGACTTTATACACTAATGACAGTCGTTTCCGGGGTTTTGAATCTACCACTCAAGGTAAAGAGGCCAAAGATATCGATCTTCTTGTTGTAACAGAAATCTTTAACACATATTTCTCCTTCCTAAAGTATTTATGCAAGAAATTCAGTTCTGTACTATGAGTGTTCTGATTAAAGCTTAGCACTTTCTTTTACTGACATAAAAAGGGGTCAATTTATATGCAAGAGTTAAGTATTTGGGGTTAAAGAAGCTCTATAAAATACATTAATAAATTTAGTTAGCGTATAGAGTAAGAATCACCAGTAACTGGAGATATTCAATTTTATATAACTGCACTAAAATGGATACAAAGGTGTGACGTGAGTGCAAAATAGCATTTCTCCAGCACTGAAACCTTTTCTATAGCACATGAAACAAATATGTTATAAAATAATGAAGCACACATGAATAGTAGTAGAAAATTTCACTAAAAACCCTCTCTTATTCACAACAAAATTCCCTTTCTGTGCAACTGTGTCGGAGTGTTTTCCAAAATACTTAACCAAGATTTGCAGTAAGACATTCCCTCAGACTTCTGCACTGACATGCATACATTGGCATATATACTTGCAAGTGGCTTCTTGACAAAAATGGAAGAAAAAAACCTCATGGTTTCCTTTAAGTCTTGTCTTATTAGCTTCCATGCGGGTACCTGGCAATTCCAGCAGAAATCAAGATCTCATTACAATTGTTCATTCCAGACACACTGCAGACAGTGACTGCCACGGAATTCTGATGACAGAATTAAGAAACCATCCTCTGTTGGTACAATGCACATGTCTAGTTACAGAAGGATAAGTAAGGTCAAGATAAACATCGCCAAAAGTTCTTAATCTTTTAGCAACAGAGAGTCACCTCAAGAAAGATTGGTGTTAGTTTTGTGGTACGCTGATGAGAGGCAGTCTTTTGCAGAAATAGGGAGAGAAATGTAATATTTACAAACACACATTATCTCATCTACGTATATTTGACACACAGATTTGTCTAATATCCGTCCCAAACAATTTGCACAGAATATTTCAAAATATTGAGCTAAAAGCTTACACAATAATTTAGAGTGATTTTGAGGGTTTATAATAGCAGGAAAGATTAGATCTGACACTTCTTTCTTTTTGTTTTCTTTTTCAACATTGATGTCTCTATCACTGAAATGTCATCATCTGAACAGGAGTGACAAAGGAGAAGAAAAGGTAACAGAAAACCACCCAGAATTCATGTACACACACAGAGCAGAAAGGTAATTGCACAGGACAGCAAAACTCACAAAGGAAAAGAAAGTATCGCAAATGTAACAGATGAGGGAGATCAAGAAAGGCAAATCCAGCAAAGAGGATGAAAGCAAATAAAAGCAACTCAGGCACTGGAGAAGGAGGTAGGGGCAATTAGAAACACACAGAAAAGTTCATCAGACAGCATAAGCAATAGATGAGAGAAAAAAGTAACAAAAATAAATGCATAAAGAGCAAATGCTTGTTATCGCTCTCTATGTAAAAACTGCACAGAATTGCTATTGCCATAGTATCAAGCATCATGTATGTGGTGAATACAAATGAGTGATATTTCTGAATCTTTTTCTTCAGTTCTGTAGTTCAGAAACATTTAGTCCAATCTCTGTTAACCACAGAAAACACAAAAACACGTTAAATAAATAAAACTAAGTAGTGTCACTATTGTTCACTTAATCATTTTTCTCACTGTGAGGGTGGTGAGACACTGGAACAGGTTGCCCAGCGAAGCTGTGGATGCCCCATCCCTGGAGGGGTTCAAGGCCAGGCTGGCTGAGGCTTTGAGCAACCTGGGCTAGTGGAGGGTGTCCCTGCCCATGGCAGGGGGGTTGGAACTGGATGATCTTTAAGGTCCTTTCCAACCCAAACCATTCTGTGATTCTATGATTCTACAGGTTTGAGAAGCACTATATATTCTTTTTTTCAGAATTAAGAATTATATTGTTTCAGAATTACGCACATAACTCCAAACTGTTAATGAAAAAAATGAACATAACTACATATGCTGAGATGTAAGAATATAACTTGAAGTCTGAATAATCTGTCTTTTCACATATAACACAAGCTCAACGCTTCTCATAGGATCTTGCATTTATTCATAAACTAAGACATAAGTACATACAAGACCTTAAGTTTGAAACTCCGTGATTTCCCCTTCAGCTTTAAGCTAGCTTGTATATCTGACTGCATTTAAGATTTTCAGCTCTGGTGGATTCATATGAAGAAACTCTTTAGCCTCACCTGAGTCCTGTATGGACTCTGAGGATGAACTCTAACACACAGTAGACACCACCATAAGAACTTTTAACTGTTTGACTCTCGCAACCAGCTGAAAAATAACTTCCAGCAGACCCAACTTTCCCCTTTTTGAAGTATGCAGTTCATTTCAAAGATGGAAGTCAAACATCTCAGATGCCTGGTGTCAGATGCTCTGAGCTGTGACGTTTTTTAATACTCTGAAAAAGCAGGAAGTTCCTCAGAGGAGGGGACGTGCGGAGAAATTGCACAGCAGACTGAACTTCACAAAGGTGTTAGGGGCCTGTTGGGATGTTTGTAAAAATATCACAGAAAACTACAGACTGGAAAGGGGAGTACTCACACATAAGGAAGGGGATTTCGAGCTTGTTGGAAGGTGGATAAGTGAGGGGAAAGTGGAACCGAGGGCTTGCTGAAAACATGTAGAAATCTCTCAAATGTATTGCATAGCTCCTGAGAAAATTGCCATGCATTAGGAAAACCATCAGTCCTCTTGACAGAATGGAACTTGGGAAATGCACATTCAAGAGCCTCTTTCATAAATGCAAATAGCAATCAGAGTCTTTGCTGAAATGAAGCTCAGTTTCAGCCTGTAAAAAACATCTTAAGATAAATTAACAACAAAATAAAATCTTTAAAAAACTCAGCTGAAAATCTGTCCAATGGGCACTAATGAAGAATTCAGCTTATCAGCTCCCGTCTGTGAGTGCAAATCAGCCTTGTACATTTGCATTCATCAGTAAGACTCCTCTTAGGGGGAAAAAAAAAAAAAAAAAAAAAAAGGAAAAAAAAAAAAAAAAAAAAAAAGAGTATTTTTCTGTTTCCTAGTTAGCAACTCTTTTAAAAAAGAACAAATAATGGCTTGGATAAATATATGTATATGCATATGCGCATGCATATGTATATGTCTATGTGTTTGTTTTATATATGCTTGTGTGTGTTTGGAACCTCTGAATTTACTACATGCAGTAAACTTGTACAGGACTATACAGCAGTCCTAGCTCCCAGACATTAAAACAGAAGCGAGCTGCAGTAAACAGCAGCTTTTAATAGTGGGACTCAAAGCTTCATTTATATCTGTCATCTGAACTCTACCTGAAAGTGACAGTCATTTATCCTGCAAATCTATTCCAGTAACATTTTCTGAAACACTTATGGGAGTTTTATATTGCATTAACATATCACAAGTATCTTACTTGCTTCAGAAGAAGGAAAAAAAAATAATTCATTTCTTTCCTGTTGTCTCTTCTCCTGCTGTTGGCCATTATATAATCTCTTTCAAAATTGCCTATATATTCATAGCTCTGAGACAGGAATAGTTTAAAGAGAACCTTAAAATAAACTTTGACAAGATTTACATAAGGATATAGTCTAGTATAATTCTAGAAATCTGCCTATTGGAAGCTGACCTTTAATAACTGATATGGTTCCATTCTAACCTTTCTTGAAAGCAAAAGCCGCACAGCTCAGAGGACTTTTATGGCTGCAAATCTGCTCTGAGAGGGTCAAGCTCAAGATCTTTCTCCTGCCCATGCCATTATTCTGCCATTTCCTATTCCGCTTTGGTTACATCTTACGGGTTGTGATGAGCCCTCAGTGCAATACATCCCTCCTAGCTGTTCTCTCCTCCCCATGCTATCATGTGTTACAGCATATTTATGGACTCCACGTTAAACAGTGATGCATGTGATTAACAGAAGGATCTGGGCCATGACCTTACAGATAACTGAGTTAAAGCCTCATGCTTGTAACCTCAGTGCTTCTGAGCATGCACAGAAATACTGCATGTTTCAGAATGATCAGGTTTATTGCAAGTAGTCTTTGATCTTATCCAATTGCCAGTGCTGCCTTTATCAGTCGTCCTCTTGAATTTAAGCAGAACTTAGCACCTCCTTCCAAAAGGACATGAAAGGCAATTTCTGTGTTGCCCTCATCTCCCATTTAGTTCCACCAAGTCAAAAAAATTCTCCCTGCTTTGCCATGTATGACATTTGCATTACAAAATATCAATGCTAAAGGAACAATCAGCATTCTTGCCCTGCATATTTAGGGCATTTTGGACAGCAGAAAGGCAGATACATACCCCAGTGAAATTAATGTTACAGCTTCATCTTTTACGTTTAAATCTTAAAAAAAAATTAAACAGTAAGTTAAATTACATTAATCTTTGAGATAAGCAACATGGAGTGTATAACATCCTATGAAAGGTCCTGAAGTAATGACACCAGGAGTTTTGAAAAGGTTAATGTATCTAAAATTTGTTTTTGAAAGCTCTCTCTATTCCTTGTGCATATTAACTCATCCTTTTGGTATTTCAAAATCCAAATAGATACATTTAAAAAAAATGGCGGAACACATTTAAGTGAATTTCAAAACTATTAAAATTTAATAAGCTTAAACAACTTCACAAGCCCAAACATTTCAAGAAGTTTCTGCATGTCTCCCTTTGGCTGACCTTCTACACCAGAATAATGAAGTAATGAAGTAACCCATGCTGCTGGGGAACCAAGAGGTAAGCACCCCAGCAGGGTAAATGAATGCCACCAGAGTGTGAGTAAATATACAAAAGCAGGGGCATTCAACAGGATTAGGAGTCTACAAACACATGATGATAGGTAGAAAGTCTATTAAAGAAAATTTACAATAGCAAGGACAAGAAATACTTAGCAACACTGGATGATAAATACAGGGATGTTCTTACAGGAAGAAATTGGATTTGTCTGCCACATTGCAGATACAGTCAGCACTTTCACTGCCAGGCACTTCCAACTGTAGCAATGCTATATCAACAGAACCATATGAATTCTGAAAATACAATATAAGAACCCCAGGCTTTCTAGTATTCACCAGCTACTCCTATGTGCAACATGTATAATCCATTATTGCCCTATTTAACCAACTTCAGTCACTTTCTCCTTCCTTCTCAAAACAAACCTTTATTCCCAGGAAGCCTGTCTTGCAAAAAGAATGGCAGCTGGGCTTCCTAGATGCTTTCTGGGAAGCAGAATGTATATGTAAGGACCAATGGTGGTCAGGATGCATGTGTGCTATACCTCGAGTGAAAAGCAAAGGACTGCGTAGGCTGCCATGCATGTGCAGATACAAAATTCATGTGTCACAGGGCAGGGAAAGAGTAAGGAGAACACTGCCAGGCTTCCCTGCAGTCCACTCATATGAGACAACCATACCACCAAGGGAAATTCAAGCTAATTTCAGATCTGTTTCCCACTTTTCACAGACAGGAATAGCTGTGATTTGGCCCAGGGTGGAGCCAGCTCTGCACGCACTGCATGGGGCTGGACACTGTTGGGCTCATCTGCAGCAAAAGCAGGGAGGCAAAAGGAACATGTTGTCCAGGACAGAGGACTGAGGAGGCCCAACATCCTTTCAGCATCCTTTCATCTAGAAGACTATTTCTATGGTTCATCAATACAAACTATCAGGTCATTTTACTCAAGTATTTGCAAGAAACACACCTAGACTGTAATCACTGAGTTCTGATTCAAATAAAGCAATCTTTAATATTTATATTATACCATATCAGCCATATATCTATGCTAATTGAGTAACTATGACGGGAAATAACAGAATCAATACAATATGCAATAAATTTTGGCACATAATTCTATAGATCATAATATAACACATAACATAGCATTATAAATCAAACAAATTTAAAAAGGAACCAAGCCAAATTTGCTTATAAACCTCTCCTTCCTGTCTATTTCCTGTCTATATCCTGTCTATATGTTATATACACATGTGCAAAAAAACAGATCTCACTGGTCTTTTGGTTCTTGAAGGCTGTTGGTTCTGAAATAAATGATTAGGTGTAAACCAAACAGGAAAAACTGTTTTCCAAACAGGAAAAACTGAAAAAAGCATGGTGTCAAAAAGACCAAAGAAGTAGACACTTATCTTGGAGGAAACATTATTTTGGACAATGAAAAAAAGCATAAAAGGTAATAACAGAACTGACTTTTCAGTTATACCTCTTTCATCTAGTATTTAAAAAACAGAGCAACATCTCATCTAGGATTTGGGTCAGCAAAAGTCTAATGCTGGTGCAAAATGGAGAACAATTTCCTAATCTAGTAACCAGAGAACGCACCTGAGATGGTTTATGATTTTTTCCAATGATTATTTAATTTCTAATATATAACCAACCCTTGAAGTCAGGATTTTTTTTCCTATGTTAATAACTGAATTAAAGGCATGAAGTAGCCTCCTCACTTGCTTTCATCTCCATTAATTTCTGTCCTGCATAAAGGTACAGTTCTACAGACAAGAGTATGTGCCCTCATTTCAGAGGAGACCACAGTTCTGGCTAGGAAAAATCCCTGTGGAGAAAGGCAAGAGTGGAGCCATTGCTTCTTTCTTAGCTGGGGTTTGTCACAGCAGAGGCCAAACTGTATTTTGTCCATGAATTTCACTCACAACTGTTTGTTAAATGCATTTAGAGAACATCTTCCAAATAAAATGCCTTGGGGAATCATAGAATCATTAAGGTTGGAAAAGACCTCAAGAATCATCAAGTCCAACCATCAACCCAACACAACCCAGCCCACTAACCCATGTCCCTAAGCACCACATCTACANTTCCTAAGGGAACTCATAGGGTGCAAAGATTCATTTCTTTGTCAAGTTCAGACAAGCACATGACGCTGAGCTGCTCTTCTAAATACAAATGGTGTCAGGTCTGTGCAGGCATAACAAGCTGAACTTTTTGTTCAGAGGAGGTTTTACTGGACAAAGTTTAGAGGTCTGGGACTGGAGGCAGGTTGTCAATTAGATAATGGGTTTGACGTTTACACTCCTTTCAAGACTTTGAGTGTAATGGGTGTAACTTCATTAAGGGGCTAGTGGTAGAAGTGAATGCAGAGTCCAGATCTCATGGATCTTTAATGAATGATCTGGTCTGTTACCATTAGTATTCTAACATACTGTTCAAACAAGCACAGCAACATTAATTAAACTAATTTGTAAATTTTAGGGAAAAAAATTAAAGCCATATGTAAAAAGGCTTATACAAAATTCTCCAGGGATATAGGACATATGTCCTAACACTAAAATACTGTTCTGAAAGAGTACATGATGTACAAATGCAATTAACCTCTATATTTGTTTTCCACTTTTCCATGTTCAAACCTTTTATATGCCAGAACAGAATCCTAATCTACACTATTATCCCTATATAGCCTTTTATTTCAATCATTGCATGACCAACAGCAATGTGAATATGCAAAAATGAAATCAAGTGGGGTTTTTTTAACATATTCAGAAACAATGCTTTCCAGCATTTTTCACAATCTCACATGTAGTAGGTGTAGCAGCAAGTCACCAGTATTTTTTACAAGACTAATGGAAATCCTAAAACCATGAGTAGAAACACAACCAGCACATCATTCTGCTTCCCACTCCCATATTTTGTTGCAGATTATCTTGCTTAGTACGCTATGTTTCAGCATTCAGTGGGTAGAAACTCACTCTAAAGTAGCTGTCAAGTTTAATTGAACTACTCTGCAAAAAAAATTTTCCATAAAGAAAATGCTTCAGAACCATAAAAGAAAACTTAATATCTCTCTATTTAGTATTTCTTTTTCTGTAACCATTGCTGAAGGTTTCTAAAATGGTCACCTGATTTAAGGAAGATAGCAAAATCAACACAGTTTCTTCTGATTTGAAAAGGCACAGAGGGTAGTTTACCTGCAGTTGTCAACATGTTTTCTTCCCACAGCATTAGAGAAGTTGAAAGGTCCCACATTATTGATTTCTACAATTTGTATACAGCCAGTGAAATTGTAGACAGGTCCAGGTATCTACAAAGGAGAAAAAGCACACAGTTCTTTTGCTTGTTGCCACAGTGACCAATTTTTAAAATAATTGTTTCTGCAAAAGAATTGTAACATAATTTAACCTTACTCCCGAAGAATCCTCCTGGTCTCCATTTTTTCTCTAATTAAATTATATTAAAAAATTGAATACCAAAAGAAATTACAAAAATATAAATAATACCGACTTAAACATAAACTCATACAGTTTTGGGTACAGAGAGACACCAGCAAAAACTTTAATCAGGTATTTAATCAGGTATCAAACTTTAATCAGGTATTTATTTTTTATAGATGAACACAGGTCATGGGAAATGGTAAATAAAGAAGTTTTGAAAAGTCAAATTCTAAATTTACTGCTTCCCTGTTCAAAAGATATCTAGTACCATCAATTATGTTTCAGAGATTCTTAAGGGCCTGCTAAAAAAGGGAATCACTGTAGGTGCACTGAAAAAACACAGAATAATTTGCTATGCATATCTCTCCATCTAAACCAATAACACTGACACAAGTGCTATAACATATAAACAAACCAGCAAAAATGTTGCTACTGAGTCATTATAGACTGGACTCCTGGACTGGGACAAGTTCCTGGTCACACCAGATCATGTGTACCTGTCCTTGGGGCCACAGAAGAGGTAAGACTCTATAGTTTATATAATAAATTTAATGCTAAAATAAGAAAAAAGTATTGCTAGGACCGTCCATGAAGATGAAAGTCATTGACACATTCAAACAGAGCCTTGGGGTCTACTCAGGAAGGTAAGAGTAAGAGTGGAAGAGGGACCTGAGGCACCCAAACGAATGCTGGTCATAAGCCCATAGGATGAGGAGCAAGTCTTGGCTTGTTCCTTAACACTGCAGAGGACCCATTCCTAACACTACCCATGACAAGTTTAGATACCTGCGGGTTTAGCTACCTGCAGAAACAAAAAAAGAAAGTCACTGAGGTAATAATTTTCATAAGTTTCACCCTGTATGTTTTTCAACAAAAGTCCTCATTCTTGGGATTGTAAAAACAAACAAATAAATAGAAAACAAGAGTAACCAATAAATGCGAAGGTCAGATACAACACAGTTTTAACATTTACGACAGCTACTGTGTCTAGTTAAGTTCATTCAAGACTCTGAATATCAGGTTGGTACAGGGAAAATTCACTGTGGCAACCTATGATCCCTTCTGCACACTGAACAGCAAATTAATCGCCTGGTTTGGGAATAAACATTTATCTCCATATTCCCCCAAGCACTATTATCAGTGAATATTTTAACAACATGGTTTCCTTCCCCCTAAAGCAAACACACCGATTGGGCCCCTAATAATTTATTTTACATCGCTATGTGTATAGTTTGAATGTAATACATTCCTCTAAAGTAACAGTAAAATACTTACTTCATTGTTTTGTAATGATGACTACATCATAAACACTTTGGTCAAACAATTACTTGCCTTGGACTGCTATGCTAACTGTGCAAAAAATCTAATGTCTTCTTATTTAGGAATAAAGGCTATTGATACAAATAATCAAAAGCAAGCAGCTTTTATTCTGCTATTTTTGAGAACAGATACTTGTTTGTGATTAGCAGAGTATTAAAATGTAGACTCCACATGTAGCTGGGTTTCCTTCCACTTACACAAATACATCACCATGCTGACAAACTGTAATGCTTAAATTGCCTGAAAATGTCAGGGTCATAGCAACAGCAGAAATTTAATTTAATGCAATTCACTACTCAGAAACTATGCAGATATGTTTGACATATAGTAACGATGCTCTTTAAATGCCCTTTATACTTGACAAAAATGAGTACAGATACTTACCTGGTAGGAAAAGTTCACACATATATGCCAAACCATTTATTAACATCCCTTACTGACTAGCCCAAATTAGAGCTGCTGTTAGGTAGAATTAACCTGGAATTGAGTTCCTAGTGAAACGAACTTGCATGCTGCCATTTCACTACAGTCTCAGAAATAATACAATGAGGTTTTCGCTTATAATCTGAGCATTTATTAAAAATAAAAAACCTCAAAAGGAAACAAAGCATAGTACAATCTTTCCTCATTTGTCTCTGCTCAAGAGAAATGTTATATATCTCAAAAATTTTCACTATAGATACTAGAGAGTACCAGGATACACTATTCAGTGATCTTTCACATCTTTGCGATTCTTGTGAGGTAGGTCTGATTTTGGAGTCCGATTTGTAGAAATCTTTTCAAAAGATTATGAAACTTTTCAAACTGCAATACTTTAAACATAAACAAAATGGCCCAGGTACACATTTCCAAATACTGGAATCACATTTTCATTTATATTTACTAGCAACATGATGAACAGTTTGGAAATTAATGGATAACTCCAAGATAAAAATCAACCTTGAGACAACGGTTTCTCTACTCTGGTTCTGGTCCTTGCTGGTGATTAGAATCGTATGAGAAGGTCATAATGAACTCTGAAATTAAGCAAGTTCTACTCTCAACTCTGTATTCTCTTCAGATTGGCCAAACAGCAACAAATTTGACTAATCATCTCAGTTTTAACCTGCTTGAAACCTACTGCAACTGAACTTCAATATCAAACACAGGAAAAAAAAATCAGAAAACCAAAAAAAAATTTTTTTTAAAAGCCTAAATTCCATGGGGGATGGTGACGATCCTTCTTTATTTCTTCATTCCTTCCATTATTGTTAGATAATGTAGTATAAACCAATTTTTTATTGGATTTTAATGACATTTCAAAATGTTTAGGAAAATGAAAAGTGGTATTTGTTCTCAAAATAAAACATTTAAAATACAGGAGAAGGAATGTTGTTGCAGCTTCTATATTAGTACTAGTATAGAAATGAGAAGGAAAAATGGGGAAGTGCACTGGTAAAACTGCCAACATGCCCCCATATATGAAATAAAGTGGATGAAACACAAAGGAACTGAAATGCCTCCTACATTCTGACCTGTACTGGTCATGAAATGAAACAGTGTATAAAGCTATGCATAATACCAAAGTTTAATTTAATTGATATGTTAAAATAATAAATTATTTTTCACTGAAATTGTGATTCTGAGCCAAACATGTTTAGAGGATTCAATTCAGTTATACTAACACAACTAAGAAGTGGCTAGGAAGCCTAAACCAAGATTATTGTTTTCAATAATGCCAGGGGAGGGGAGCCTTAATCCATCCCACTCTTACCACTCCAATGACAGAAAAGGCAGCAACAAATGCCCAGAGCCTGGAAACGGTTCACAGGCTGGCATGAGGGTGGCTGGTGGGCAGCACACAGGGGGTCCAGCCTCCTTGGGAGCCCAGCTTAAGTGCTTCTATACGAATGCACGTAGTATGGGGAATAAACTAGAGGAGCTGGAGATGTGTGCATGCCTGCGGGGTTATGATCTTATTGGCATTACGGAGATGTGGTGGGATGGATCCTATAACTGGAGTGTTGGGATGCAGGGATACAGGCTCTTCAGGAAGGACAGGCAGGGGAGACGAGGAGGGGGTGTTGCCCTCTATGTCAAAGACCAGCTGGAGTGCATGGAGCTCCACCTGGGGATAATGAGGAGCCAACAGAGAGCCTGTGGGTCAGGATCAAAGGGAGGGCTGGGACAGGGGACATTGTAGTGGGGTCTGCTACAGGCCACCTGACCAGGGAGAGCAAGTGGATGAGGCCCTCTACAGACAGATAGGAGCAGCCTCACACTCACAAGCCCTGGTCCTCATGGGGGATTTCAACCATCCTGACATCTGTTGGAAGAACAGCACAGCACAGGATAGGCAGGCCAGGAAGTGTGGAGGGTGTCCCTGCCCATGGCAGGGGGGTTGCAACTTGATGATCTTTAAGGTCCTTTCCAACCCAAACCATTCCATGATTCTATGTAGCTGCTTCTAGCAAAATTTTTAAATAATTTGTCAGTATTATTCTCCATCTGCATTTGTTGTATCTGCCACGGATATTGAAACCTATCATAAGACTTTAATGAAACAAGAATGGTAAAGCATAATAAACTAGACAGAAGAGGTGGAAAAAAATCCCCAAACTGCTTAGGGTGGTACAGGTTTACATTTTTGCTCCTCATTTCTCCCTTTTTTCTAGCAACTAAAATCAGGGGTTGTAAAACTTGCTACCCTGGTAGCTCTCCCACAATGGGAAATCAACAAGTTTGGAGTTCTTCCAGCCTCCTGTGCTGCAGGGCAAGGACCTGAGACTATCCTCTCATGTTCAATCTGTGAGCAGACCAGTACTGGTAAAACACCTCCTGGATTGCTGTACGTTACAGCAGGAACCAAGCAGGTCATCTCCTGTTCCTAGACTCTGATGGAGTCAGCTCACTGTGTAACAGACATTCACATTCCTCTTGCATCACTTCCTCATCTAAATTGACTGGCAGCGTAAAACTTGAGTGTAAATGTTTCACTGTCAATTTCCCACTGTTCTGCCAGTTTGTTCTGGCTGGGAATGGTTCATTAAGCCATAAAGGATTAATTAAAATCAGCAAGACTGAAAGATTCAAGGGTACTGAGGAATTCCCTTACCATTTTTATGAAAGTTTGCTCTTGGCCAAGAGCCTTATCTTTTAAACTTGCTTTTGCCTTGCATTTCAGCAAGTACAAAGTTACACATCAGAAGTGATATGAAGACTCTGAAGAAAGGAAGGACCCCCGTAAGTTTTATGGCCAGCAATGTCTGGCCTTTTTGTAAACAATTTCACTGTTTACACTTACAAGTATAATGCACTATTATTACTGTGTTTGCTGTTGCAATTCTTAGTAAGTTCACCTACTGAATTTATCTTTTTAAATTCTTTCTTGTTAATGTGGTACAATACCTTGCCTATGAACAAGCTGGAAAGTATGTTGGCCTGAGATGACTAGAAAATGTAGAGTGAAATTTGGAGAAGAGTCTTATGTTTCTTATCTGCTAAAGACTCCATCAACTAAGTGTGGAAATCAACTCATCTCCCTGCACTTCACTTTTTCAGAGTGATGCTGAAGTTAAACATACTGAACACTGTGCTGCACTAATGTAATACAGTATCACAGCACGTTAGAGGAAAGGTGTTTGGAGTCCATCGCCATGAATTAGTTTTCATTCCAAGTCAATCGACTTCTGTAGTCATGGTTCATGTCCAATCAATAACCAATAGCTCAGACACTCAAACATTTAACCCAAGAGATGTTTGCCTCAAATGTATGTGTCTGTGTACTGATGGATTTGATGATCCCCATGGACCAGTTTCAACTCGAGACATTCTATGATATCTAAAATAAAACTCAGTGTGAAACAATTTTTACTGAACCATAAAATTTGAATTAAAAATAAGGGATGGTTGAAGCAAATAGTTGTACATCTGTCTGAACTAGAAGAGATAACACCTTACCTAAAACAAAGACATTTGCATATCAAAGGAATTAATATTCATGATGGTCATGCTATCTCTGGCATAAGGAGGAAATATGGTATTCAGAAAAGGTTCATTTTGTCAGAGTTCTAAGAAAGTTGAAGACTGTCAGCAGAGACAAGAAAATTTATTCATACATTTTTATGACTTTTGTGCTTTCTTATATTATGGCTGTACATCTTTTATAAACATCTGCAACTAGATTGTCTGGTTTTATATATATTGTAAATACCTTATTTTTTTCTCCCACCTCAGTCTCTTTTAAGACGAGCAGTTTCAAGGTAACACAGTATTCCTCATACAAGATGTAAGGAATATATCAGCTGGCATTCTATGCCTTTCAGCAAACGCCTTCACTTCCCAAAAATACCTCAGAGAATCCTGCGACTAACAGTCTGGCATATATAAGCTATTGGGACAAGGTGAGAACTAGTATTACTGTGGCTTGCAGTGTTTGGAACATGGTAACAAGGAGAGCTGCCTGAAACATCTCAAGGTGTTTAGGAGCATGTGTGCATTCCAAGGTCACCAAGATGTTAGTCATGCATTTATGTGATCAGAAGTGTATCTATAGGAGACAGATCACATAAAAACATTAACCATGATGTGTGAAGAAGGTAATGAATCCACGCTCCTCCAAAATGCATTTAACTCTCTTACTACAGTAAGATATGACTTTTTTTGTGTTCCAAAACCAATAAACAAAACCAGTAAAAATTTAAAACCTTTATTAATTTTTAATAGGACAACTGACAGGTTACTATCCACTGTTGTCTTTCACCTGGATGCTTCTGCCCCGTGACAAAAGTAACAGAATAGTAAAATATATCTATAATTCATCATATTAGCATAGATTAATGGCAGTTTAACTTGGCACAACTGAGAAGGAGACCCATGACCTGTTTTGTCATCTCTCCTGAGGAAATACAAACCTTTAGCAAAGTAGTGAGGTAAGCCGCTGGATTCGGTTACCTAATTATTTGTTTTAGCTTGAATTTTGAGTTTGAGAGTCACAGTCCAGAGAGACTTACGGCAATATGTCTTTCCCTGGAGCTGTGAACTATCTCTGTACTGCCTACTCATTGCCAGAGGCAGATGTTGATTTATGTGGAACATTTCCTTTTGTTCTAGTTCTCAATTTGATATTCCCCCACCTTGACTCATATACTATTCATACACCTGTCAAAAGATACACCTAGTCCTGAGATTCTCATACTTGCCCTGCGCTTCATGCTCTTAGAATCCTTGTCTGCAGTATTTACAGATTTTAATTGGTATTGATAGTGCCCAGAAAAGCCAGAGTAGACAAAAAGGTCAGATTCACATGAACCCACATTATGCACTAGATGATCTAGAGGAGAAATCAAACAACATTTTAAAAGTGGGAAGTATGAAGTAAGTTCTTCACTTCCAAAAAAAATGAAGTATTAAAATAGCATGACAGATTCTAAACTGCCTCCTTCCAGTTCCTTAATCAAATTCATGGCCCTTTGCTTAACTTTCCAGCACGGCCACGACGCATGCTCAGCAGCCCAGCCCTGGACACAGCAATCCAGGTGTGGCCTCATCAGGGCTGAGCATCAGGTAAGGATCACCTACCTCCCTTGACATGCTGGCAGTACTCCTTCTAGTGCAGCCCAGGATACCATTAGCCTCCTTTGTTGCAAGGACACGTTGCTGGCTCACGTTCAGCTTAGTGTCACCAGGACTCCCAAGTCCTCTGCAAAAACTCTACAAACACTTTCCTGTAAAAACTCTACAGATCCCAGGATGCCTAATGATCTCAGGCATTTCTTCAGAAGGGAACTTTTGCCATGTTAGTAGAAGACTTTTCACATGGTAATTCGGCTGATAGAACTGAGAAGCCAAAAAGAATAAACCTTCACAAATACATACATACCTGCACCCTTGTGGGCACACACAGATGCACACCCACAGGGGTTTGCACCCATGCACTCATTTATGCTGTTAACCAGGAATCTCTTTTAACTAAATACATCTGACTCATTCAAATCCTTCTCCTCTAATTCCATTAAAGGATTCAAAAGTATTCTGCTGTATGCAAGAAAGCTACCAGAAGAAAGAAGGCAGGTTTTCAACAAGGACAAACAGTTTTCACCATTTTCACAAACCGATTACAAGGCAAAATCAATTGCCTTCTTTTTCAGTACAGTGCCCATGAGCTAACAAATGGGAAACAATATAGACNTAACAGAATAGTAAAATATATCTATAATTCATCATATTAGCATAGATTAATGGCAGTTTAACTTGGCACAACTGAGAAGGAGACCCATGACCTGTTTTGTCATCTCTCCTGAGGAAATACAAACCTTTAGCAAAGTAGTGAGGTAAGCCGCTGGATTCGGTTACCTAATTATTTGTTTTAGCTTGAATTTTGAGTTTGAGAGTCACAGTCCAGAGAGACTTATGGCAATATGTCTTTCCCTGGAGCTGTGAACTATCTCTGTACTGCCTACTCATTGCCAGAGGCAGATGTTGATTTATGTGGAACATTTCCTTTTGTTCTAGTTCTCAATTTGATATTCCCCCACCTTGACTCATATACTATTCATACACCTGTCAAAAGATACACCTAGTCCTGAGATTCTCATACTTGCCCTGAGCTTCATGCTCTTAGAATCCTTGTCTGCAGTATTTACAGATTTTAATTGGTATTGATAGTGCCCAGAAAAGCCAGAGTAGACAAAAAGGTCAGATTCACATGAACCCACATTATGCACTAGATGATCTAGAGGAGAAATCAAACAACATTTTAGAAGTGGGAAGTATGAAGTAAGTTCTTCACTTCCAAAAAAAATGAAGTATTAAAATAGCATGACAGATTCTAAACTGCCTCCTTCCAGTTCCTTAATCAAATTCATGGCCCTTTGCTTAACTTTCCAGCACGGCCACGACGCATGCTCAGCAGCCCAGCCCTGGACACAGCAATCCAGGTGTGGCCTCATCAGGGCTGAGCATCAGGTAAGGATCACCTACCTCCCTTGACATGCTGGCAGTACTCCTTCTAGTGCAGCCCAGGATACCATTAGCCTCCTTTGTTGCAAGGACACGTTGCTGGCTCACGTTCAGCTTAGTGTCACCAGGACTCCCAAGTCCTCTGCAAAAACTCTACAAACACTTTCCTGTAAAAACTCTACAGATCCCAGGATGCCTAATGATCTCAGGCATTTCTTCAGAAGGGAACTTTTGCCATGTTAGTAGAAGACTTTTCACATGGTAATTCGGCTGATAGAACTGAGAAGCCAAAAAGAATAAACCTTCACAAATACATACATACCTGCACCCTTGTGGGCACACACAGATGCACACCCACAGGGGTTTGCACCCATGCACTCATTTATGCTGTTAACCAGGAATCTCTTTTAACTAAATACATCTGACTCATTCAAATCCTTCTCCTCTAATTCCATTAAAGGATTCAAAAGTATTCTGCTGTATGCAAGAAAGCTACCAGAAGAAAGAAGGCAGGTTTTCAACAAGGACAAACAGTTTTCACCATTTTCACAAACCGATTACAAGGCAAAATCAATTGCCTTCTTTTTCAGTACAGTGCCCATGAGCTAACAAATGGGAAACAATATAGACTCACGTGAAAAGCCAGGATATTCCTACCATTTCGGGTTTACATTAACATTTCGTGTATGATTAACGTGTGTTAATTTTGAAATACATTCTATAAATGTATTTGGTTTTAATTTTTCCTCTCTTTTTCCATACTATTCTGCCTGTGCTGTGCACAATAGTCTGTAAAACAGCATTCTGTAGCCTGGTATGAGAATCCGTATAATGAGACGGTGACACAATCAAACAATGTTTTTTCTGTTTACTATTATACACAGAGAAAACAGCTTTCAGTAGTTGTATATATAATTCTCAGAATTTAGTACCCATTAGCACAGTAAAGTAGGTAGAAGCTAGGTAAGTAAATAAGGAGGAGGTTTAAACCACAGAAGCGAGTGACAGGCACTGAACAAAACTACTTATCTTCATTCTTTTTTTCCTTCAAAAAGCATAGCATTAATACTAATAAAATAGGAAATTAATGCTTTTATGCTAATGTTCCCCCAAATTCCATTTTATTACATTTCTTCCTCCTCTGTTCTTTAATTTCCAACTCTCATTTCATTTAGATGAAAGAGCACAAAATAAGAGTTGCATTTCCAATGGTTTCAGCTGCCAGTTCCTTCCTTCCTTTCTTCTTTTTATGATGCACACCAAAAATCACAAATTTACAATGTGATCACCGTGTTTCTCTCTTGATACTGACTCTTTATATTACATCTTAGCTGGCTTCTACCTTTAGAACAGAGCGCAGTTCCTGCTGACTTGGCAAGTGTATTATTTGACTATTTTTCAGGCTCACCTCTTTGCTGCATGCCCAGTACGTGCACTCAGACACTTAGTTTAGAGTGAAGCCATTAAGCAAACAGCACTGAAGGGTTATTTGCCAGGGATCAGGAATGGCCTCCATTTACTACAGTTTTCCATAAAAACTGCCTCTGCTACATTGGTTGCAGTTGGGAAAAGAAATCAAACAACACAGCGAAATGTCAAAGCTGCCAAGACACACAAAGTCAATTTATTGTTACTGAAATAATGGAAACTTGTACATAGAAGATCAATGAGAATGGAAGATTCCGGTGCTGAGAACGAACGCAGAAAGAGATTGCCTACATTATTAGAGAAGTAAGTTCTAGGGGAAATCACACAGCCATGAGACTAACTGAGCATGCATAGCAGGGGATCAAATGGTTTTGATTTTGATAGAGTCTCTTCCCCAGCAAAACATTTGTTTTTTATTCATAAAATACACACTCAGCCTAAAAAAGACAATGATACCTTATATTTTAGTTTGATAAATGTCAAGGACACTGTAGAAACACTAGTCACCCAGATTAACTCTGAAAGGAGCAAATGCCAATCATCATAATTCAAACAGAGCCTAGACAAACAAAACTACATATTCAATGAAGAATCTCTCTTTTGGAAGGAAAAAACACAAAATTAAAGGAATCAGTTAAAGAACTGAAAAGATGGCAGGTGTGAAATTTCCTTAATTAAAGTGTCAGAACTCTCCATCACCAGCGGGAAGAGGGTAATGGGAATAGCGAAGAACACACACGAACCTATGCACACAAAGAAACAGCAAAGAATGATATGTGTTGGAAGTAGAAAGTATAAAGACGAAATGAAACTTGCCAGAACAGAAACTGAGTTGGACCTTACACAAAATTTAAACACGTTGAGGAAAGAAGAGTGACTGACTACAAGTGAGGAGAGAGACCAAGTTACAAACACTGCAGCTGTCACCCCAACCCTCCGTCTTACACCGGAGAAGCACTTCCAGGTTCTCTTAGACTGTCTTGTATCAGTGTGCTGCTGTAATGGGCTGCATACTACATTTGCTTCTATTTTAATTTAGTATTATGTTCCCTTAAGAATAACAGTCACCCCTGAAGAAAAGGAAAAATATTATTTATCTCAATAAGGAGCCACAGAGTGGGCTCTGGTTAAAAAAAATGTTCCAGAGAACAACCCAGATGTCAGGCAACAGTCATAGCAGGGAAGTAGCAGACTGCAGCTTAAGCAGAGAAACTGAAACTACTCTTAGGAGAAGACAGCAGAGAATCCGGGCTCAGAGATAATGGAGAAGAAAATAGGATCAAAGAAGATGCAAATTCATTAAACTTCAGAAAGGCTGTGAGACACTAAAAACACACCTGCAAGATCACAGTGGGTGGGAGAGGATTGCGTCTAGCCATTTTTCTCCTATTTTCTACTACGTCATGCTAAGCTTTTATTAGAAAGGTTAAATGTTCAAATGTTCAAGGCCAGGCTGGACAGGGCTCTGAGCAACCTGATCTAGTTGGAAGGGGAATTGCAACTAGATGATTTTTAAGGTCCCTTCCAACCTTAATTCTATGATTCTACGAAACTTTCTAGTTTTTATTCTACTAAAACCTGGGATGTTTCTTATTTTGAAGACTTTTGATCTCCTTTGGTTAAAGAAAACCATGCAGAATATCATGCCCAGGTAGCTTCCTGGAATTTGGGTCAGATCAGGAGGCTGTCATCTGAGAGCATTTATGCAGCTGCCAGGTAAGACCACTCCAGTTGCTTGCTCACTCCCCCCAGCAGGATCGTGGAGAGAAGAAGGGCAAAAGTGAGCAAACTCCTGGGTTAGCATACAGACAGTTTAACAAGTGAAGGAAAAAGAACAGGAAAAAAACAAGTGATGCAGAAGCAATCACTCACCACCAACAGACTGGTGCCCAGCCAGTCCCAAGCAATGGCTAGTTTGGAAGAACTTCTCCCCAGTGTTATTGCCCAGCATGATGTCATATGGTATGAGATAGCCTTTTGGTCAGCTGGGATCAGCTATCCCAGCTGTGTCCTCTCCCAGCCTCTTGCTCAGCCCAGCCTACTCGCTGAGGGGTAAAAGCAAGAAACGAAGGCGGCCCTGATGCCGTGCCATCAGCAACAGCTAAAACATCCCTGTGTTAGCAACACTGCTTTCACCACCAGGCTCACACACAGCACCATACGGGCTGCTATGAAGAAAATTAGCTCCATCCCAGTCCCACCCAGTACAGGGAATCACTGTCTTGTACTCTGACATGAGCAGTTGATGTAATGCTTACTGTGAGTCAGGGCACAGAAATACACCTGCCACTAAAGATCTTAGAGAAATGCAGTGACACAAAGACTACTTTAATTACTACTGGTAATGATGACAGAGGTGAGAAATAAACCCCAAAGATTTCTATCCCAATACACTGTGAAAACATAGCTGTGAGGGCAAAGATTTTTCTATTATTATCAATTCAGATGGCACTGTATGGTTATAGAATAATAAATAAACTACTTCAATATACTTTCTAGCCACATGCATGCTTTTGGTTACTACGTTTGGATTTATCAGAAATGACAACAATTTGCTCCACTTGCCATCCAAAATACACAAATTTAACCACTAAAAGTCATTTTCAATGAGATTTTGTGGGATTTAGCTGCAAATTGTCTTTTTCTGAAGAGAAACTCATGGATTTGCATTTTAATAGGATGGAGGTATAAAGCCAAAACTTCATGTTTATGGCATAAACCTCTCTGCTGTTGAAAAAATTTGGAAAAAAATCACACATATGTAAAATGAGAACAGACAAGTATTGTGGTTTTTCCATCAAAACGTGATAAGAGGTTTGCATAGCATGCTTTTTCTCATGTAGCTTGAATTTTGTGGTTCGCTTGCTACAACTTATGCCTAGACATTTACTGTTTTCAAAAACAAGTTAACAGATGAGAAAACTGATAGCTAAAGGAGATCAACTCTTGACTTTAGTTGTGTGTTGCAGGGAATGAATGCATAAAGAAACAGAAGAGTGTGTGCATTCTCATCAATTGCAGAAAGAACCAGTCTGCAACAGATGAGCCTACAGCTCCTGAACAGCCCAGGAAAGAGTGGGCAATTAATCTAGGCAACTGCTGATTGACAGGGTCACTTAGGTAAATATTACTGTAGTTGTCTGATTGGTACACACATTCTGTTAAATGTACTTCTGCCTTGTCAAACGGGCTGTAGTCTGGTTTCTCCAGAAACTGAAAGGGTCGTACCTAAACTACATGGAAGCAACTGCTGTTGCACAGGTCCCGTTTAGTTTCACACCACCAGGCTGTATCACCACAAGAACTACAAAGGAAGATTACAGGCCACTGACTGTACCTGCTGGTGTGCATGGTGTGTCTGCATACCTTACAGACCAAGTAGACAGTCCAGCATTCAGCTGCTTACAGAAGACCCTAGAGTACACTTATGCAATGAATGACTACAGCCTATCCTCCCAAGCTTTGGGAGGCTGCTTGGAAAAAGTGTAATGCTCAGTCAGTGTCTGGACAGAACTCAAGGTGATCAGATGACAGATGTCAGTGATGCAAGCGCTAAAGAACACTTCTGCATTAAGTCACTTCACCATAGTTTCTTTAAGCTTTAAGCTTTGCTAGAACGGACTGATACCAAACACACCCTCTAAGGGCTCATCAAAGTTATCTGCTGACTGCTGAAGCCTTACTTCTCACTTATCATCAACCAGATCTGCTGAAATTTTCCAAAAAGAATCTGAAAGAGTCACACAGAGAAATTACTGAAATGTCATTTCCACAGATGTTGCCATCTGTTGAGCTCCATTGCTTCCAGACAAAGGAAATTATTTCTTTTCATTGTTTGTATAACATGTGGTGGCAAACCTATACCTACAATTCTTGAAGGTATATACGTTATGCATTGCATCGACTTCTAAGATGTCAATGTGAAGCCATAGCTCCATCAAACCCTTCAGTTCCTGTGTAGCAGACTGCTTGACTGTGCTCTCCATCCCACAAGGTTATGTGCTGTCACTTTCAAGATAACAATCACTTTTTAAAAGTCAGCTTCCAGACTGTACCATGAAAAAGAGGCAAACAAAGGTGAAGTACCTGACAAGGTACCTGAGAAGGCGTTTTGCACATACAAAGTGCCACATTTCCAGGTAAGTCAGACAATTTGGGAACATGGAAATTTATTGGATGAAAAGGGCTGAATATACTCAGCAGAAAATAACTCATCTCACATGCCTGTAACTGCCCTGAATTTTGCACACTGAATAGGAAAAAAGAGACAAATTATTAATGTTACTAAGAGAAGCAGGGTTGTCAAAGAATGAAAGCATCACATGGACACTGAAAATTTTCTCCCTGGACAATTCCCACATCAGCCCCACACATCAAGGTGAAGAATCAAGGAGATGTCTTGCCAACAGAAATGGGCTGTAATTGTTGCTAGGATCCTGCTGGAATATGCAGGTGCTGTGGACAAATAAAGTGGCAACATCAATCACAAACTGAAGATCTTAACAGCAGGTCAGCCTGGCTGCTATGGGAAAATATGTGCCCTCACTGTTGGAAAACAGAAAGTGGTCTTGCACCCTTGCCAGTACATTCAAAGAGAAATGATCAACTTGATTTGAAATTGTGAATGCATAAAAGCAACCCACACGCAAGTTCAAAACAGTGTCATCCCTTTTCAAAATGTTCTTCCAAATACGGAAATAATCTCTACAGAAACAGAATTTTATCTTTGCACATCATCAAATCATATCTTTGCGTATCACCAAACCAGCATCTTTCTTTGATAAAATTAGTGACTCTTTGTATAGGGTGTGGGTGTCAAGGTTTTGGCAGTGAGGAGGCTGCCGAGGTGAGCTGTGTGAGGAGAGGCTGGGGCTGGCCTGTGCTGGCACAGCTGAGCCCAGCAGCCGAGACGGTGGTGTCTCAGGGAAAATGTCACAAAAGCAGAGGAGACACGGAGGAAAAAAGAAAACAAGAGGGAAACAGAAGTGTGAATATCAAGATCAATGTCTGCTCCCTGGTGTCAAAGCAGATAGTTCCCTGCAGCCCATGGGGAGGACCTTGGCAGAGCAGGTCAATGTTTCCTGAAAGAACTGTGACCTGTGGAGAGAAGCCCATGCAGGAGCAGGGGAAAAGTGTGAGGAGGAAGGAGCAGCAGAGAGGAGCCGCTAAGGACTGACCACAACCTTTTTTTCCCCCACATGGGTGTGGGGTGGAAGGAATTGGGAATGAAGTTGAGCCTGGGAAGTAGCAGTGTGGGCAGTGGTAAGGTATTGTCTTAATTTTGCCTTTGTTTCTTACTACCCACATCTATTTTAACTGGCAATAAATTAAATTAATTTTCCCTAAGTCAAGTCTGTTTTGGCCATTATGTTAATGTGTAAGAGATCTCCCTATCTTTATCTCAATCCACAAGCTTTTTCATCTTATTTTCTCGCCCTGTCAAACTGACGAGAGGGAGTGGGTGAGTGGCTGGGTGGGTATCTGGCACTTAGCCAATGTTAACCCACCAAACTCCTGAACATTGGCAGAGGTTTAGAAAGCAGCAGGATGGTGAAATTAATCAAATGACCATTTGTATTTAAAGTTAAGCACTGAATATAAGAACATCTTAAGATGATAGGTGATATTGTAGTTGCATACAGTAAAAGGTAGAAAGGAGAAAAATAGTATCAAGTCTTCCAACATATACTTAAGGCTGCTGATATGCAAGAAATGAGCTGGTGGGAATAATGCAGACAATGCATGATGGATAAAGAGCTGCCATCTGTGTGGCTGGTTAAATGACTGTTGATGTTGACCTTGAGGAGCACCTAGGCGAAGGAGGTAGAAAGAAACTGCCTCATTCTTCCTAGGAGTCCTTAGAAAGATTATGAGGGGATACAGCATGACATAGCTTGAAAGGAGTGAAGGACTTAAATTAGTTCTCTCATGTGGATTCCTCCATTTCCTTTGGGAGCACTGTACAAAAAATAAAAGTATGAAGGGTACCAATAGGAGGAGGTACTGTACCTAACAGATCACGAACAGTTTTCAGCACTATGGAATAATTCGTGGCAGTGGATTGAAAGTCCTCTAAGGTACCATTCAAAACAGGTTCTGCAGTTTCAGATATTTTATTGAGTTCTTACTGGTGAACAAAGCCCAAACAGTTCACTAGTGAAATCTGAGGGATATAGGACAATAAGCCTTTTCTAGCAGTCAGTCTCTTAACATCCCTCTTTCTTGTGAAGCACATGCCTCTATATTCCTCTGATGCAACCATGGAAGGAAAGGAAAAGGACAGAAGAATACGTATAGACACTCAGTATTTCTCAGGGTTTAGCAGTTGTAGTTCATCCATTTTACAGACGACAGCAAGAGGGTAACAGTTGCTAAATTGCCTGCTCAGGCTCCAGTAACGCCTCACTGATGTAAAATAATCTTGCATGGGCTAATATAGAAGAATATTTCCATTACACTGTGCCTGCCCTAAGTCTTTGAATGATAGCTAGAAGTTTCCAGGATCAAACAGCACACTGGATTAGCAGAAGGCAGCAGGCTGAACCTGAAAACCTCCAGAGCCCAAGAACAACACATGACAAGGCATGCACACCCGTGAGACAGGTGTCTCCTCGCTGGCCACACTGCCACACCACAACAATGCACAGAAGATACCCTGAAGGGAAGTTCCAGCTTGTGGCTCCGGAGCAAAAGACTCGATAGGGTGAATTATCATAGAGAGGGACAAAAACCAGGGTTTGGATATGTGCTTTGGCATTGACCCCCAGGATCAGTGTCAGTGCACTCTTGGTGGTTAGATCACAGAAACACACAACTGGTTACGTTCAAAGAGACGTCTGGAGGTCTTTAAACTAGGAATGACAAGGAAGGGAGAAAGTTACCAGCAGCCCTGTGAGGGACTGAAGAGCAAAGCCTTGTGAGGGTTGGCAAGCAAAGGGTCTGGGGTGATGTGACAGGAAGGGATGACAAAATTGAAAGAACAGTCCTCCCATATAAGAGGTGCTCCAGTCCCTTAATCATTTTTGTGGCCCTGTGCTGGAAACACTCCAGGTAAGCCCATCATTTTCTTATACCAGGGAAGTCCAGAACTGGCCACATTAATTCATATGCAGCCTCTCCAGTACTGACTAGAGAGGAGGAACCCTCTCTGCTTACCTGCTGGAAATGCTCTTCCTAATGCAGCTGCAGGATTACTTTGCTGTGAGGGTGCATTGCTGGCTCATGGTCAGCTTGTTGTCCATCAGAACTCCAAGGTCTTCCTTTGCCAAGTTGTTCTCCAGACAGCTGGCCCCACCGGGTACTTGTGCATGGAGTTAATCCTCCTCATGTGTAGGACTTTGCAACTCCCATTGCTGAATTTCATGAGATTCCTGTCAGCCCATTGCTCCAGTCTGCTGAGTTCCCTCTGCACGGCAGCACGACCCTCTGGACATCTAGCGACTCCTCCCAGTTTCATATCATCTGTGAACTTGCTGAAGGTACACTCTGTTC
Source organism: Syrrhaptes paradoxus (assembly GCA_013400615.1). Lineage (NCBI taxonomy): Eukaryota > Metazoa > Chordata > Aves > Pterocliformes > Pteroclidae > Syrrhaptes > Syrrhaptes paradoxus. The sequence continues at coordinate 131,359 of VZTO01012037.1, forward strand.
CATCATCCAGTTCACTACTGAAGATGATGGACCGACTGGCCTCCAACTAGACTTTGGATCACTGATCACAACACTCCAAGCCTGGTCATTCAGACAGTTTTTAATCCACCTCACTGTGAGCTTATCTACACCTGTACTTTGTCAGTTTGTCTATGACGATACCATGGGAGACAGTATCAGAGACTTTACTGAAGTTAACAACATCCACTGCTCTCCCTTGTCCACCAAGCTGGTCAGAAGACTATGAGGCTGGTCAAGTATGATTTCCTCTTCGTAAATCCATGTTGATGACTTCCAGTGACCTTCTTGTCCTCCATGCATTTGGAAATGGTTTTCAGAAGAATTTTCTGCATCACATTCCCAGGGACTGAGGTGATGCTGTCTGACCTATAGTTTCCCAGATCTTCCTTCTTGCCATTCTCGAAGATGGTGATATTTGCTCTCTCCCAGTCTTCAGGAACGCCTCCTAATTGTCATCACAATTCAAAGATAATTAACAGTAACCTCATGCCAACATCAGACAGCTTCCTCAGCACTTGTGGGTGCAACCTGTCAGGCCTCATGGACTTAATTATGACCAGCTTGTTTAAGTGCTCCCTAATCTGGTTTTTCTCCACCAATGGTAACTTTTCCTTTCTTCAGACTTTCCCTCTGATCTTAGGGGCCTGGGATTCCTGAAGGATAGTTTTACAGCTAAAGACCAAAGCGAAGAGGCATAAAGTACCTCAGCCTTCTCTACACCACTTATAACCAGTTCCTCTGCCCCATTCAGCACTGGACCCATCGTTTCTCTGAAGGATGAACAGGTGAATGCCCACAATAGACCTGTCTTGCCAGGTAAGACTTGAATCACTGGTGTCAGCACAAAGAAACATAATGTGTCTCAGGAAATGGGGTACAAACCCACCGGGCACAAAGCTGAAAGGGAGTCAAAGTTGAGTTCCTAAAATCCAAAAGGCAAAAATAACTTCAGAGCAATAAATACCAGATAGAAGAGCATTCTGGTTCCGCACAGTGTGAAGTAGTTGCAGAAATTTTACATATTGACTGAGAGGAGAGAAAGAGTTCGAGCAGATCCTCTAGGGTTACTGCAATAGAAAAACCTTCTGGTGTCACACAGGAATACACGACATGTACTTTCTCTCAAATATATATGTATTTTTACAGTCTTATATCGATTCATCGGAGTGGGCCCACCAGTTGCTTTTAGAAATTGAATTGTATCATACTATTTTCCTTTTAATTTATCTTTTATTTCCCAAATGCTTATTTCCCTCCATAGGAAATATTAGTCAAAAAAAGAAAATGTTTCTTCCATACTAAAGAGAAATCTGAATTCAAATCTCTTATTAAAGTCTCCAAATACAGTGTTTGTTTACATCCCCTTCCCCATATGATTTTTTAAAAATGATCTCAAGAGAACAAGACAGAGGAAGTTTCAGTGATGCCTTTGTATCAGTAATTTAATTTACTGAGGATCCTATCTGGTTAGCTTCAAGCATTTAGAACACACAAATCTGAGTTCAGGCACCGTAAGTATGAAACAATTAAAATACTTTTGAGAAAAATACTTCCATAAAGTCAAATTCTGAGGGGATTGGAGTGAGACAGTGGCAATCATCATCATTCAGTGTTATCAGGAGACTCTGCTAGTTTTTTTTTCTTTTCCTTTTCCCCTCACACTCCTTTAATTTCAGACTCAGAAGCTTCAGCAGTTTGATTTCCCCATGCACAAAGAGAGAGGTCTGGTTATTCCTAGCTGCATAAAAGAGCTTCTAGAGAACTTGATTAAAGCCATGCATATCAAGACTCTCATAAAAATAAGAAACAAGAATAATCTGATTGTCTCAGCATCCAGATTCTGGCCAGAGTTTAGGAGTGCAAACCCCTTGTTTTGAATGTTCTGGTTAAGAACTGGCTGCTCCTAGCCAAGGCCTGCTGCACAGACGGCCCAAGGCTGTGAACTTCTTAAAGTCATTGCCCTCTTCTCTGCAGGAATATAGAGGAACTATAATATCACTGGTTTGTGTGATCTGTAGCTCTGTAATAAGTACAATGAACTTGAACTTACACACTTCTCTAATGAGACTGAATTACATTTTTAATCTTGCTTATAGTAATCAGTCAATACTGTGGACTGCTGACATACATATGTGGAA
>VZTO01012037.1:133670-144740 GCA_013400615.1 Syrrhaptes paradoxus
ATTCAAAGATAATTAACAGTAACCTCATGCCAACATCAGACAGCTTCCTCAGCACTTGTGGGTGCAACCTGTCAGGCCTCATGGACTTAATTATGACCAGCTTGTTTAAGTGCTCCCTAATCTGGTTTTTCTCCACCAATGGTAACTTTTCCTTTCTTCAGACTTTCCCTCTGATCTTAGTGGCCTGTGATTCCTGAAGGATACTTTTACAGCTAAAGACCAAAGCAAAGAAGGCATAAAGTACCTCAGAATTCTCTATACCACTTATAACCAGTTTCTCTTGTCAGGCCTCATGGACTTAATTATGACCAGCTTGTTTAAGTGCTCCCTAATCTGGTTTTTCTCCACCAATGGTAACTTTTCCTTTCTTCAGACTTTCCCTCTGATCTTAGTGGCCTGTGATTCCTGAAGGATACTTTTACAGCTAAAGACCAAAGCAAAGAAGGCATAAAGTACCTCAGAATTCTCTATACCACTTATAACCAGTTTCTCTGCCCCATTCAGCACTGGACCCATCGTTTCCCTGAAGGATGAACAGATGAATGCCCACAATAGACCTGTCTTGCCAGGTAAGACTTGAATCACTGGTGTCAGCACAAAGAAACATAATGTGTCTCAGGAAATGGGGTACAAACCCACCGGGCACAAAGCTGAAAGGGAGTCAAAGTTGAGTTCCTAAAATCCAAAAGGCAAAAATAACTTCAGAGCAATAAATACCAGATAGAAGAGCATTCTGGTTCCGCACAGTGTGAAGTAGTTGCAGAAATTTTACATATTGACTGAGAGGAGAGAAAGAGTTCGAGCAGATCCTCTAGGGTTACTGCAATAGAAAAACCTTCTGGTGTCACACAGGAATACACGACATGTACTTTCTCTCAAATATATATGTATTTTTACAGTCTTATATCGATTCATCGGAGTGGGCCCACCAGTTGCTTTTAGAAATTGAATTGTATCATACTATTTTCCTTTTAATTTATCTTTTATTTCCCAAATGCTTATTTCCCTCCATAGGAAATATTAGTCAAAAAAAGAAAATGTTTCTTCCATACTAAAGAGAAATCTGAATTCAAATCTCTTATTAAAGTCTCCAAATACGGTGTTTGTTTACATCCCCTTCCCCATATGTTTTTTTAAAAATGATCTCAAGAGAACAAGACAGAGGAAGTTTCAGTGATGCCTTTGTATAAGTAATTTAATTTACTGAGGATCCTATCTGGTTAGCTTCAAGCATTTAGAACACACAAATCTGAGTTCAGGCACCGTAAGTATGAAACAATTAAAATACTTTTGAGAAAAATACTTCCATAAAGTCAAATTCTGAGGGGATTGGAGTGAGACAGTGGCAATCATCATCATTCAGTGTTATCAGGAGACTCTGCTAGTTTTTTTTTCTTTTCCTTTTCCCCTCACACTCCTTTAATTTCAGACTCAGAAGCTTCAGCAGTTTGATTTCCCCATGCACAGAGAGAGGTCTGGTTATTCCTAGCTGCATAAAAGAGCTTCTAGAGAACTTGATTAAAGCCATGCATATCAAGACTCTCATAAAAATAAGAAACAAGAATAATCTGATTGTCTCAGCATCCAGATTCTGGCCAGAGTTTAGGAGTGCAAACCCCTTGTTTTGAATGTTCTGGTTAAGAACTGGCTGCTCCTAGCCAAGGCCTGCTGCACAGACGGCCCAAGGCTGTGAACTTCTTAAAGTCATTGCCCTCTTCTCTGCAGGAATATAGAGGAACTATAATATCACTGGTTTGTGTGATCTGTAGCTCTGTAATAAGTACAATGAACTTGAACTTACACACTTCTCTAATGAGACTGAATTACATTTTTAATCTTGCTTATAGTAATCAGTCAATACTGTGGACTGCTGACATACATATGTGGAATGCAAATGCATTTTTTTCACGTAGAGTAGTTGATATTAATGAGATTTTTGCACTTCTGCGAAGCACAGCCACGTGAAAAGGTATCACTTTATATAAAACCTTTATCTCGTTTAATTTGATGGAGAAGATGATCACTGAGGAAAGATCTTGACTCCTCACTAACAATACTTTCTGGTCTATGTGCTTAACACAGTGAAGGATATTCTTTGCTTTCTGGTTTGAGATTATTTTGTTTTTAGAAGATTCTATGGAAAATGTTAATAATAATAATAGTACAATATTAATACAATACGTTAACATATTAATATTAGTACCGAGTTAACTAATATAATATTGATGTTTGCATTACTAATATTACTGCTTACATAATACCATCCATGCATATATATCACAGAATCACAGAATCACATATACCTATATACACAATGAAATTCTCACTTCTCTAAACCAAATCCAATTAAATTGAAAAAAGTAGTAAAGATATTAGAGAATATAGTTGGAGAAAAGGCAGCTAAAAGATGACTGCTTCTAATATACATGTTCACAATCAATAAGAAGTCTGATATTCTAAATGTCAAAAATATTTCTCTCATCTACCTTCCTAATAAGATATAAAGTGCAATCTAGTAAAATCACCCAAATTAATATGAACTTTTCAATACAGACTTACCAAGAAGTATTCAGAAAATAGTACTAGTAACTGAATAAAAAGAATTGAGGGGTTTTCATATTTGCTTTTATGTCTTCCATTCTGCATTTTCAATATTATAAATTTGTAATTTATTATACAAACTAGAAAGATTTTTTGCATATTCTGATTAATATAGTCTAGGATTGGATTTTACTATAACTAGCAGAATCCAAAACTTCTGCAGCTTGTATGAGCTGGAATTTATTTCTTTTTAGCTTTTTTTTTAGCACAGTACTAGTATTGAGCTTCATCAAGAATTCAAACTTGTTTCAAGCAGATAAATTAATAACAAATTATCCAAAACACAATTATATTAACATATCACAATTACATTAACATTGATTTACCAATTTAATTCCACTACATTTCTCTCTTCACCTAGAAAAATATTTTTAAAAAAATAAAAAATCCACATTCAAAATATACGTGATACAACTGAACTAGGTAAATATTTTACCAAAAAAATGTAATATGAACATTTTGTGTGCTTTTAAATACACCATTATTTCTTTTCAAAAGACAACTGCCTCTGAAAAAAATATCTGAATTCTAAAAAAGAAAAAGGAGCAGTCAAACAATACGAATATGATAAGCAACTTGATGGTAGAAAAACAAGCATCGGGATATTATGATGCAAGAGTAAAAATCATACAAAGCGTAGGCTGCACCAGAAGAAAGGCAATATAGAGAAAAGAGTCAAATAAATATCCACAAACTAGCACAAATCCTTTTGCACTGAAATTTCATGCAGAAAGAAAAATACAATATTAGAGCCATATTACATATAATCTAACCAAGATGATGATAGTGCCTGTTAAATACTAAAGCAGGTTAGAAAGGGTAAGGCAGAAAACACAGCAATAAGAGAGTTTAATTACTCCCAAGCACTCTGGTAAAAAGCCATGACAAGAAATGATGCAGAGACTACATTTTTAGATGCTGTAAATAACGGTTTCTTGGAATCATTAGAGAAACTACGAGAGCAATAACCCTTGATATTGCATTAAGCCAGGCACAGGATCTGTTTCAATACATAACCACCAGAAGAGCAATCTAAACCCACTGACTACAAGATACTCAACTTCAGGGTTCTTCTGGGAGCAAAACATACTTAAAAATCCACCCAAAATGGTTTAACTGCAACAGGAAGAGGTAGGTTAAGACAAAAATAAAAGGAAAAACTAATGGGTAAAATGTTCGCAGGTTACAGCAAAACACTTCAATTGAGTTCAGATAACTACACGCACTCTAGCCAAAAAAATCCAGCCAAGACTTTTTAAAAAAAATGACAAAATAGCAGAATAAAGAAGACTATTAGATGACATTTTTCAGATCAAAATATGTGTGGAGGGTGTAAAGGGAACATATCTAGTAAACTATATCTAAAACTATGCATACTCAGAAGGATTTTGGGATATAATTTATTTTAGGCAGAAAAAAACACTCACAGAGCCATAGAAACATAGAACTGTCCAAGCTGAAAGGGACTTCAATAGATCACTTGGTCCAACTTCTAGCAGGAAAGGGAGCCTAGGTGGGATTATCTGTCACCCTATTCAACTGCATGTTGAAAAACTCCAGTGATGGGGACTCTACCATGTCCCTGGAGAGGTTTGACAGGTTTTCTGAGTACTCATCAAAACTTTCTAAAATGTTAAAAGTAGGAAGCCTAGAATTCTCCAAAGGTGATATGTAGCTTTTCACTTAAATCATGTTTGGTACCAAAATACAGGAAAGTGGCAAATACAATACTCATTTTTTTAAAAGGGACAATGAAAGGCCAGAACGACTGAAGCAAAAAAAAAACCCCAGCAAATCTATATTCAGCAGCAATTTCCTTAAAGATGCAATGAAGAATTCAAGTACCAAAACCACGGAACAACATGACATAAAGAAACTAAAATTTTGTAAAAGAAAGTTATGCTTTCCCAATTGTTAGTATTCCTTGAACATGTTAGTGGTCCTATACAAGAGGATTATTGAACAACATAGTCTATTTCATTTAAAAAATATTTTGACACGGTTCCCCACCAAAAGTCTTCAGAGAAAATTAACAGCCATTTTAAATATAGAAAGGTCTTATTTTGGGTTAATAAACTGCTTAAAAAAAAGAAAAATTACAAATACTAGATCAGTTTTCACATTGATTGACTGTCACAAATATTGCCAACTGAATCTCATGCTGTTAAACACATTCACAAATTATCTGAGAACATACAAAGTGCTGAGGTGAAAAAGTTTGCTGATCAAACAATCCAGCACAGTCAAAATAGCAGCTCCCTGCAGAGGACTGCAGAATTATCTCTTCACTTGAGAGACAGGACCCCTGATTTCAGGGAAATGATTAATTTTATGAGAACAGAGCATGTAGACCCATGACTTCTTAATCTAAAGAAGAACATGTAGCTGTGAATGTGATAGCAGTCAATAAAACAATGAATGACATGTAGAAGACAAATTTTTGGTAACGTGACATATCTGTTTAATCTCTATCTGTATATTTCTATAAAAGGACTTAAATGTATAAAACAGCTTGCAGAAGACTAAGCGGAGTTTTAATTAGAATAAGCGTATGGGTGATGCCAAGACAGATCCAGAGCACATCCTAAACAGAACATTAGACAGAAAAAAACTCTTCAGGATCTAAGGTTGTCATGTCAAGATCCAAGAAAAAATCAGACACTTTTCAGGATGTACAATGCATTTCGAAACAACAAACACTCTGAAAGAGCCTTTCTGTTTACTGTAATCACAAACCCGAACAGAGCAGACTTAGAAGACTTATAATGTATTTATGGAAAGTGAAATTAAAAGGGACTGACATAAACAAAAGGACAAATATTTCTGTTCCTTTTTTTTGAAAAACACAGGTGCTGGAATTAATACAAACAGGAACAACTCACAGGTTCTGCAATGTAATAGCGAAACCATATGAAGATGTTGGATAGAAGAGTCAACGCTGTTTGCTTTCATATTCTGTACCACAGCAGAACATCAAACTTAAGCACATAGCTACTACAAGCTAATCACTTATATTCCACTACAGCTTGAGTGAAGACTAATGCCTGGCCGCTAGCTCCCACTTAGCCTATTCTCAGCTACAGCTTAAACTCATGGAGCAGATTAATTATATAAAATACGAACTATCCTTTGAACAACTGCTGAGTAAATCTATGATCCAATGAAAAAAAACTGTAACAGGTCTCATATACATTGATTAAAAAATAAGAAAATTGAGGCAGGTTTTTTTTAAACTTAGAGGACTCTACGAGCAGATTTGACAATTTGACTGGCAATCAATATGGCAAAATTCTGTCAAAATAAAATGGTTTGCCAAATCACATGATTCTTAATAATTAAGTGTGAAAATTTCAGATGAGCTGTGAACCAACACGAAATTTGTGGAGATTCAAGAACTGGCCTCTCTGAGGTTTCAAACTACCCACTCTTGTCTGTACCACTGTAGCAAACAGTTGCAGCCATGGTAACAGCCCAGTCTGCCCTGTAATCCTATGAAAGATTGGATGTCTTTTCTTTTGCTGGCTTCTCCAGGAATCTTCTCAAGCTGAACACTTCAGCCCAGGGACATTAACTAGGTCAGGACAACTGTAATTTGCTCACATCCGATGACTACTGTAGCAGGGTGTTAAAGCATCATGTAAATATAATATTATAAATCATTACGTGAAAGTTACTGTCAGAGCCCCATTCTGCAGCTTGATCAGATAAGGTGAATGCCAGATAATAAAACCTGAACACTGTGCACACATTGTATTAAATGCTCCCACTGCTTTGCAATGCTCTGGCAAGGGGAACTGTTCATATACTATGTCTAATTAGACAGTTCCCGAGGGACTGCTGTTGCTTTGGTCTATGGAAGCACAACAACTGTAACACACAGCAAACCACCTCCATCTCATTCCAAACCGAGGGCCTGATTCTGTATCTTGTAACACCTGTTTTACATTGTCTATTTCTTCACTCAATGCCATTGAGTTCGGTGAATGGGCAATCGTGACAGAAAGAATGTAATTTTATGCATTTCAGCAATCACTTATTAAAACGCTTAAAACATTTTTATCTACATATGGTAGTACCTGAGAATATTCCGAGGCCGAAAGGGCCATTTCATATAATCATGTGATATCACACCATCCCTTTTTCATAAGAAAACTATATGTTTTCTTATATATGCAAAGCATATTTCATACCTATGTATTTAGAATGTGCATCCTTAAAAAAGTTCAGCCTGCTATGGGCTAGTAGTCTAACTGAGAGACGTTAGATGTTTAACGGTTTCCATCTCATCTTCGTTACAACACTAACACACTATGATCCTAAGCACATCACTCAATTATCTGCTGCCATTTCCCCATTGGTAATATTGGGGTACCAATACCCACATATATATTTGCATACTTTCCACTTGATCTTTTATCTTTATTTAGAAGATTGTTCTCCTGGTACAGAAGATTCTGTTCCTTCTGAAATTTCCCTGTTCGAATACTTGCAAAGTTTAATTATAATGAACTGCTTATGCTGAAAAGGAATATGAAGATATAATGACATTTTACAGTCTCAATACTAAAATACTATTAAGTCTAGAAATATAAATTATTGGAGCAATTATAGCAGCAGAAATAACACTATTACTGCAATCAACTGTTGCTGTAGGTATTTGAAAACTATCTTTAATTTCCCTTTGAGTATAACAATCTCTGCTGAGGAACAAGCTATTGCAAACAATTAATGATACTACAGCTAGCATGAAATTAATTATTCTGAAACATCTTGAGATTTCAGAAATAACACGTTCTTTTTTTTTTAATTTCTGATTTAAAATGTCTCTTTTCTGTGTGTAATTTGGTTTCTATTCCCCTGATGTTGATTTTTAAGTCTTAGAAAACAACTATCAGAAACAGCTTTAAAAACTGATCTTTTAAAAGGATTACGCTGTTTAACTGCTTACCTGATTTTGCTGTTTACTTGTTTGCTAGATTTGACGAGTCTGAAGTATGCGTGTCACATTCTTGAATGAAGAAACAGGATATGATTTAAAAATAAGTAATAAACAAAGCTGTCACAGAATTGAATGGGAGCTTTTTCACTGGGTAGAGACAGCAGAACAAGATGTTTGCCAGCCAGATATTTATAGTTTAGCTTTCCTCTCGATTGTTCAGCTCTGCTTTCCTACACTGTCAGATGAATCCACTAAACTCTGCAAAGGACAGTTTACAGAGTCATTAGAACAATTTATTGTGTGTGAAAAAGTTTTCAGTGTTTGAACTTGGATGAATTTGTTCGAGGTGTTTCAGTGCACATATCTGTTATTTTGTTTTTTACCTGTGTCTTCAGATCCTTCAAAATTCATACCCAGAAAAATACTTTTTCTACCTTTGGCCTATGGCTATGTAACATCAGAGGGCTGTTGATGCATCCGAGGAAGGAGTGGCAGAGATGAGCTCTTATGGACTGAGCACAGTCCCCATCCCCCTGTGCTGCTTAAGGGGAGGAAATAGAGGAGTTGGAAGTGAAGTTGAGTTTAGGGAAAAAAAGTAAGGAATATTCACTGCCCTCCCTTTGTCCATATCAACACAGAAGGTAATCATACCGGTCAGGCACAGTTTCCCCTTGGTAAATCCATGCTGGCTGTTCCCAAGGTCCTTCATTTCTTTCTACAACTGTCTCAGGCACTGAGATGTGCCATTGGCCTGACCAGCTCATGGTTACCCAGATCTTCTTCCCTGGTCATTTAAGATGAACATGACATCCCATTTGCCTTTTGCCAATCACCATGAGACCTCCTCTGATTGCTCTAGTCTTTCAGAAGTGATAGGGAGTGGCCTTGTGATAACACCAGCCAGTGACACATACCTGTATGCATCCCACCTGCACCCACGACACTTTATATGTCTGGTTTGCTTAAGCAGTCCATAACTTTATCTTGCTCTACTGTTGGCAGTGTTTCTCCCCACCAACCATTGCCACTAAGCACAGAGACCCGGGAGGTGAGAGAGCTTCTGATTAGTGAAGAAATCTATTGGGTGTTATGGTATCGTTTACCCAAATGTCACAGATGTTCTTTTAAATATATCACTGCCTTGAGGGTAAGGCTGTAATCTGTCTCCCTGAAGTGCCTTACCAAGTTGTGGCAGCAACCAGGGAGATCAGTAGAGGGTGACTAGGAAGGAAATTCAGACTTGTGTTGATAGTGATAGTGTTGACAAGTCTGTTATTACCCTGGGCAGCGGAAACTTACACAGCTGGTGCTTATCAAGCATTCCAGTCTAGAACTATTATGCCTTATTGATATTTCTATTCATATGGAGTATAATAGGCAGAATGCCAATCGGGTTCAGAACAGACTCAAAACACTCAACACCTCAATGATTACACACAGAGAGACAGTAACTTCTCTTAATAATTCCTGAAAGACTCCATGGTTTCCTAACCAATCTTTACGGAAGACTGAAACAGGTTTCTCCCCTAAAGAAAGAGTAAAAGGCTGCCCCTCATAGTACCCCTTGTACAGAATGGCATTAAAGAACAGAAGGAAAAGCACTCAAGATAGGCAGGTAATTCCCTTCTCATTTTTAGAGAAGCTTCAACTTTTTGACACTGAAAGGCAGAAAATAATTATTGCACCTTGTCTTACATGTTGAGGGCACTCTGACTCTAAGCAATACCAAATAATAAATGTACAGATAAAAAATAAATATGTGGGAAAAATGCACGGACACTTGAGAGCTTACTGGGCAACTGCAGTATAGGAAACCCTCAGACGACACAATATTTTACCCTGAAGGCTTCACAGATCATATCATCTTCACTCATAAAGAAAGGAGGAGGAATTTAGCCTGGAAATTAACAGTGCAGCATGAGTCAATCCCAGTAACACAGAACTCCTGTGACAACTGTTTCTGGCACTGACACCTAGAAGCTCCTGTTAGACAGGAACTGAAGCAGCCTAGGGTCTGAAGTCACTGCTCTCTATGACTTCCACAGTATTGGAAGGTAGGAAAGCCAACAGCAGAGTGATATACTCCAGTGAGAGAAAGAGCTCATCTAAAATAAGACAATGTACTATTAGGCAGATACTACAGATATCACAAGGGTCATTATCAGACTTGACTCCAGGATGATCAGAGCATTTGCCAGAAAAAGCTGAGTCTCAGCTGGAGCAGAAATCTCCCTTGAAGCAAACTGCAGGATGAAGGTCAGGAACAGACCTCTGTTTTGGGGATGTTTTACAACAGAAGCCTGACTGCATGTGTCAAAGCTGATGAGAAAGAAACTTCCTGGAGTGGTTTCTTACTGCTGGGATTGACGAGCCCACATAAAGAGAACTTGGACAGACGGTTGGTTCTCCATTCCCTGACAAAAAGAAAAAATATAGCCTCTATAGACTGCATGTGGCTTATAGCCGACAGACATTGACAGGGAAGCCAAGGAAAATTAAACTTGCTCAAATCTACAAAAAAGTAAAAATTAAGCAAAATGAGACACTAAGATCAAAATGAACACAAAAATCACAAAAGAGAGAAGAAAATGAAGTGAAATAAAAGGCTGGGGTAATCTCAAATAGAAAGCAATGAACTGAAACAAAGCTTAATGGAAATCTAGAGAGGCAACGGAGAGTTGAGGATGAACTTTTTAGCTTTTGGGGAAGCTATATGAACATATGCTTTCCAGGTACTAACAGAGCTTAAGTGTCACCAGCTTGAGCACTTGCATGTGTCCTGTTATCTATTACCTCATCTAAATAACAAGCATGGACCATTAACACTTCACCTATTAATCCTGTGTTAAGAATAGAATAATCTATTGAACTGCAACATCTTTAAAGAAAGCAAGCCCATCATGATATGACAATCCAACACATATGTAGGCAAACTGTTTTAGCAGTAAATCACCCTTAAACCATTGTGTTTTATCGTTATTTTAACTTACCTAAGTTAAACCTATTTTTATTTTTCATAGAATCATAGTTGGAAGGGACCTTAAAGATCATCCAGTTCCAAGCCCCCTGCCATGGGCAGGGACACCCTCCACTAGCCCAGGTTGCTCAAAGCCTCATCCAGCCTGGCCTTGAACCCCTCCAGGGATGGGGCATCCACAGCTTCCCTGGCAAACTTGTTCCAGTGCCTCACCACCCTCACAGGAAAATATTTCTTCTTAATATCTAATCTAAATCTACCCTCTTTCAGCTTAAAGCCATTAACCCTCATCCTAATCAGTACATTCCCTAATAAAGAGTGCTTCGCCATCTCTCCTGTAGACTTTCTTCAGGTACTGGAAGGCTGCAATAAGGTCTCCTCGGAGCTTCCTCTTCTCCAGGATGAACAACCCCAACTCTCTCAGCCTGTCCTCACATGGGAGGTGCTCCAGCCCTCTGACTACCTTCATGGCTCTCCTCTGAACTGGCTCCAACAGGTCCATCACCTCCCTCAACCTGCTGGTCACACTTCTTTTGCTACAGCCCAGGACATG
>VZTO01012037.1:144772-162444 GCA_013400615.1 Syrrhaptes paradoxus
TGTCAAGGTCCCTCTGGATGGCATCCCTTCCCTCCAGCGTGTCCACCACACCACACAGCTTGGTGTCATCGGCAAACGTGCTGAGGCTGCACTCCATCCCACTGTCCATGTCTCCAACAAAGACGTTAAACGACACTGGTCCCAATACTGACCCTTGCAGAATACCACTTGTCACTGGTCTCCCCTTGGACATGACCACAACTCTTTGAGTGTGACCATTCAGCCAATTCCTTATCCACCAAGTGGTCCATCCATCAAATCTGCATCTCTCAAATTTTTTGAATTTTCTTTTGTCTTTAGCTAGTGAAGAGCTATTTACCATCTCAAACTTCCTTCTCACGTACATATCATTATGTATAACTCTCCACCAAATTGCTTCTTTACTTGCTCCTAAATACACTCTATGGATTGAACTTCTCTAAGCCTTCACTATAAATTCTTTTGGGGATCCTCAAAACATTTCTCTTAGCTTCTAGAAGACAGGTCATTTAAACACTGAAAATTAGAACATTTCTTGAAGATACATTTCTCTAGTAAATAAAATTTTATACACAACTAATAGGATAAAATATTCCAGATGATCAGATGGTTCGAGTTTGCATATTTAAATTAAAGATATATATAAATATAAATACTATTTGATGTGCTCCTTTAATGACAGTATGTGGTATTTAGAATAAACTTTTGTCTGAGTATTCTGCAACCTTCAAAGCACCTACTCACAAGAACTTTTTAATTTGGATTTCAACAGTATTGTCACTTCATTGGTTACTGTACAATTTATTATGTGAAAGCAATCTAGAAATGCTGCATTACAGTAACAGCATCAAAACCACATCTGTGCTTGAAATGACTGTATTTGCCTCATGATAAGATGACCTTCACTTACTGAAGAACAGAACAGAAATAAAAAGGTTAAAACAATTGTCACAGGGTGAAGTCTATCCAAAAGTATGGCTTAAAAAAGCTGGACTATATATGCCCAGTTCTGACTACATGATTCTGTTGTGCACTGGGAAAACAAAAAAGCCTGCAGATTAACTTCGTTACAGTTGTGGGGTGACACCTATCCAAAGACCACTGCTCAGATAAATGAGACCTGGGCTACACCAACCCAGCACTAACAGTTTTGTTTATTCCGCTAGGCATGGAAAACAAATAGAGACTCACAGATTATCTTTGTTACGTAATGGTGAACGGCTTTACATTCTGGTAATGCATTTGGGACATGAGACTAGAGGGTGAAATAACCCAGGTAGCAACACTGGTTGGCTTTAGATAAGGGGAAAGTCAGAGGTTGTCTTAGGGCTACGTGACTAGCAAGGCCACTGGCACCCTGTGGCAACAATCCCATTTTAAAAATGTACACATAGTTATGTGAATAACCCCTTGGGCACAGAAGGAGACTACATACTCAGACAACTGACAAGACACAGAAGGCTGAGCCAGCTGGGAACTGCTTTGCAAAGGGACCACAATGCCGGGAGCTGGACTGAGTTTCCCCTGGGTGTACAGTGCCAGTCTCAAATGAATTACAGGGGCTGTAACTTTGATCTGTGCGACTGTCAAGAGTCTGAGTGTCATAGGCTAGAATAGAAATTGTTACCATCCTGTGTTGAAAAAAAAACTTATATTGGAAGTCACCTAAATGATATGCATTTGTTATTGTGACTACTCTACCCCAAATTCCTCCACTACAAAAATTCAGTAATGATCCACTTCTCTTCAAGCCCCTGCACAACCCTGTGTGCTCTTCTTCCCTAGCTCTCTGTTAGCCCTACTGTGTATTACTTCTCATCCCTGCATACACCGTCACATTAGCTGCATGCAGAGCCCCATGAATTCAAGCTCCTGTACCACACTTCTCATTCATTAATGCAGTTCCACAGGTTAACTCTCTCTTGCTTGGTCCACTTTTACACACATCTGTCTGTGCCAGCACAGGAAGCAAGCTGAGAGCCTCTCTCCTTATGGAACCCAGTGCAGTTGTATTTTTCACATCTGCATAGAACTACCACCTGAGATAACAGGCACTTCTAAATTTGATCATACTTGCTCCTTAACTCAAGACAAACAGGATTGCAGACCATAAATTCAGCCCAGAATGCTATTTCTGTTCATTTCACTTGCCGAAGTTTCATGCACCAAGGGACCACACTTATCCCTTAGATGTTATCCTCAAACAGCTGTAAATTTTTTTTTCATATTTTAAATCTCTTCATTTATATCCTATTCAATATGCCACACCCAAAATAACAAATGGCTTAAATAAAAATAAAAAATAAGAAAAAAAATACCTGTTTTATTGCATAATGATGAGGCAAACCACCAACAAATATGGATGCTGTTTCAAGCCAATATGAACTGGACCAGGAATTTCTGGGTATACTTGTATTTGCCGATATCCCCAGGATTGACATTTCTGCTTCACATGGTACCATGCCTTGCCTGCATAAATTTAGAAATAGGGACAATTTACCACCATATATCGTTTACATTACCATCTATCTGACAAATTAATTAGGTTGTTACTAAGCCAACGAGGACAGCAAATTGAGTAAATAGCTAGTTTTATATTAGAGACTATAAATGTAAAAGAAGCTGTCTAACAAGCTGTAAGTTGTCATGTCTTTGGGGCTTGAACTTCCATTAAAATGAAACCATACTGTAAATCTGAGCAGTGTAATTGCTAAAAAATCCAAAGCACATCATAATGGCTGAATAAAAAAGTTAGCCAATTTTTGACAATAACAAGAAAGCTTTGTAATAAAAAAGACATCAATTGACCTCAAATATTTTAAATATCCCTCTTTTTCATCACAAAAAAAAGATAACCCAGAAAAGCGATTCTAAAGAAATTGTATTTCAGAGAGTGCAGATAAACTACGATATGTAATACTTATCTTCAAAAGCATCATTCCGAAAACTGAAGACAGTAATATTAAGCCTTGAAATTAATACACACATTCCTTTTTCCCTCCTGCTGTCCACTCACCCATTTAACAGTGTTCCTCTTAACGGCATGCATAAATTGTTAACAATAAACNCCATACTGTAAATCTGAGCAGTGTAATTGCTAAAAAATCCAAAGCACATCATAATGGCTGAATAAAAAAGTTAGCCAATTTTTGACAATAACAAGAAAGCTTTGTAATAAAAAAAGACATCAATTGACCTCAAATATTTTAAATATCCCTCTTTTTCATCACAAAAAAAAAAAGATAATCCAGAAAAGCGATTCTAAAGAAACTGTATTTCAGAGAGTGCAGATAAACTACGATATGTAATACTTATCTTCAAAAGCATCATTCCGAAAACTGAAGACAGTAATATTAAGCCTTGAAATTAATACACACATTCCTTTTTCCCTCCTGCTGTCCACTCACCCATTTAACAGTGTTCCTCTTAACGGCATGCATAAATTGTTAACAATAAACAAAAGGTGCCAAGTAAACCATTTGGCTTCTCCAGGTTTTTTTTTAATGATAGAAAGCTCATATAAATTCTGATAACCAACAGGCAGTAAGCACTTTGTCTTTACGAAAGAAAGCACGATGAAGAAATATCAGAACTAGACAGGAATATCTTGAGTAGGAATTTCTTTCAGCCTATCCTTCTCTCCACACATGAAACACAGCAGAGTTCAATCAGCTGTATCTTTAAAAATATTCAAGTGGCTTTGTAATAGAAGTTCTGCAAAAAAATCTACGTGAAAATAACATATACCAAAAAAAAACCAACCCTATGAAAACAACAGTCTGCAATTTAGTGAGAATGCTGTAGGTAGAGTATGAATTTGATAATGCAAAATTAGTCCGTTAAACTCATTAGTTACAAAAAGAGCATGGAAAGATTTTTTCACTAGCTTCTGGCAGATAATAATATATAAAGGATTTCTCACATACTATTTGATAAGATCTATAATTTTTTAACTGAGAGGATGGAGACTTAACACTAGCAACATTTGCAAACAGTTCCCTGTGTTTGTTTTCTGTATAATTCTGCTTTTGTGATCCTTTCAGAAAAATATGCAAACACAGGATATTAGCCTTCTAACAGAAAGGAACAGAAATGTTTTTGTAAGCAAAATGGCCTGTCCTTCCTACGGTAAATAACTTTAGATGAAGAATATAGAGTTTTGCTTTGGTGTTAAAATGAACATTAGAGAAATAAATTGGGTTTTTAATTCTGTAGACTGAAAATAAGCTTCTTAAGGGATCACTTCAGGGGCTTTTTTGTTTTCATCTCAGTTTATAAACTTTTTTGAAACTTGATGATTAACAACTAATATTGATAAATAACTTGATAAATAACTAATATGAATGAGAAAAAGGAGAAGATTGTAGCCAGAACTGCAAGCAAGGAAAGGAATGTTTCCTACCATGTTTGGTAGCTACTGTGCAGGGGCTGTGTGTCTCAGCACAGACACAGGGCTCTGCAGCATACCTTTTTCATTATTTGCTTACAAAGGAAGTCTGATGACACTGTGTGTAACTCATACATACATTCTCGGTAGCTCTGTTTGCAGTAATCAAGCAGTTTTCTCTAAGGCTTGAACCCAGTGTGATACCTTGGATATATCCATTCTACAGTAGAAAGCTGTGGTGAGAGCCCCAAAGAAAAAAATATTGATTTATAAATATCTAAAATTTCTTCTCTTTGGGATAGAAGGGTACAATATTTATTAACAAAACAAAAGCATAATAATATGATAGCAATATTTCTGAATAGTTTTAAATCAGACTTGTTTTAATGCAACAGAATTCTTGAGATTGGAGTGGAAGAGGGTCAGGAGGGGAACTGACAGATTTATTTTTTTTTTCTTACCTAAGAAGCCTGGGCTAGTGGAGGGTGTCCCTGCCCATGGCAGGGGGGTTGGAACTCAATGATCTTTAAGGTCCCTTCCAACCCAAAACCACTCTGTGATTCTATGATAACAGATGTGCTAAATGAAGGAAAGCTGCCTAAACAACATTTTTTTTTTAATTACTATTTCTTCTACACATTTTGAGATGCTAATGCTGTAACTGGGTATGTGACCATGTACATACTTCTGTTACACAAACGTAGTTCTTTTCACATTAGCTTAAAACAGATTTGTTAGCTTGTCCTTAATACCTTATATGATGGATATGCAGAGGTTTTTTTTGTGTGCATATATAAATATATTTTTAAAATAATTCCCACTACTTCATGTCAGAAAACAAGTTAATGCAATTCAATAGCATGAGCTGCCTTCACCCTAAGCTTGTTAGAATGTCAGCCATGAACCTTTGATTGTGCTTGATTGAAACTAGCAGGGACCGGCCAAATTAGAATAACAACCTTAAATCATTTTTGTTTAGCATTTGCTGATATTACAATCATCGGGTCACATATGCACTCTATGAAATTTCCATCAGGCTTCTAAAATACTTTTTCTACAATCAGCACATCGTGTGCTCTAAAGGTCAAGTAAGAAGACAAAGCTTTTTGCATAATTATAAATGTTGAAATACATACAGCAACTCTCAAGCACCTTTGCTGGGTTAGCTCCCAGTAATTGTGCCTCAGTCCAGCCCAGCAGTAAGAGTTCACAGATTCCTCATTTGTACCCACATAAATGTAACGATTAAATACTGGCCTATTAATTATAACCTGAAGATGAGTTCTGTCTAAACAGTATTAAAACCATTACCCAATGCCTCGCAGGTTGGAAGAATGGAAAGGTCAGACTGTAATTTGATAACTGTTGGGATAACGGTACCTAAACATGACAATGTCTGCATGAAATCCAAATCCTTTTACATAATATCCTTACTTGCTGACATTTCTTAGTGATGATTAAATGACATGTTTGGGATTATCATAATGGTAAAAAGGTAATAAAACAAATGGGAGAAGAGGAGGAGGGAAAGGGGGATGTCCAGGTAAAGTATTAGGTGTCAATCACGCTGTGCAGCCTTGCTGGGAATAAAGCTTCTTTAAACTGCTCTTCCTGATAAGAAAGGGGAATCCCTTGTCCTAGAAACAAGACTGAAACTTTCACCTGTCTCTAGCAATTTCAGTGTGAATGTGATCATGAGAAACAATGAACAATTCACTAATTACCTTTGAACTATTTAGGATGTAATGCTAGCACTCAGTATATTAAACAAAAACAACAGCAGGTTTGCAAACAGTTATTTCAAAATGAGTTGTGAACTACAAGTATTAAAGAGAAGTTTTATTATAATATATTCTAAAGAACGATCCCAAAATTCCCTGATTTAATTGAAAACAACTGATTAAAGCTGAGAAACATATTCCATTTTCACTGTATTTAATTATTATTTCACAGATTTCTTAGCTTTAAAAAAATCAAAGCCAAGCCATGCTTCCCTCTGCTTTCACTCAGTATCTAGTAGTTTTCATTTTCTGGTTTCATACTCAAACTGCTCCTTGCAGTAGAATGTTTATTTTTGAAAACTGTCACAGACAATAAAGTTACATTTTCTTAACGCACATTTAAAAGGTGTGATCACTTTTGACCCAGCACTGGTTTTGAAACCCTTAAGGTTTTGCAAAGGTGTTTGAGACAACTTTGAGACTGGAACATCTGGACCTCTCTGTTCAGAGACTGTGCAGATTTCACCCTTAGAGCTTTCCAAAACCTGTCTGAATAAAGCCCTGAGTACCCTGCTTTGACCCTGTGGCTGGCCCTGCTTTGAGCAGGAGGTTGGACTAGAGACCTCCTGAGGTCCCCCCTAGCCTGAATTACCCTACAATGCTACACTCCTGGGACATTTTTCTGTAGAAGATCTATGCAGCAACCCCCCCCACCCCCAAAGCCCATAGTGATAATATTTAGAAATAAGGCAGAACCTCATATCACCCTCAGTAGATTTATTTAGATAAAAAATACACCAGTTACTCTCAGAGTCATTAAACTCCCTCTGCAGTAAGACGCATCATTTTAGACTGCTCACATCTGTTGGTGCCGGCTGTGCCCTACTGAGACACCAGGTAATGCACACTTTCATGTTGCAGATGAACTGATGAGTCAACAACACTTTTTTCTCACTCCCTTTGACAGCAGACTCGTTATTTCCTGAACATGAACCTGATTTCTTAGTCTGGTCTTTCAGAGTGATTTAATTAAATAAATAAGAACAATGAAGCTAAAGACAAGGCATCATGTGCATTTCTAGAAGAATTGGGGGGGGGGGGTCAGGAAACCTAATTTTTGTTTCTTATTCTAAGCAATGAATAAATATAGTACCCCTTTATTCTTTCCACAGGGGTTACACTTACATTACTAAATGAAAAAGGTCTACAACATGAGTTCAAGTCCTGACACGTAATCATCCATATATTTATGAAGTTATCACCGTTCCTGTTACAGCAGCCACCCAGGCTAGCTATCACCTCCACCTCTGAAACGGAAAAAGTCCACTGGTCAGTGCAATTCAGGAATCATTCCTAGTTTAAATGTTGCTAACCTATTTTGCAATAAGTATTTTTATAGTCATGATCTGGGACCTGCCAGTTGGCCTCAGGTCCAGAGAACAGTCTTCAGATTCCAGTTTTTTTTCCTAGTGTAGGTTTAGCTAGAGGAAAACCAATAATTGATGCCTCTGGCTATTTCTGTCTTTGCAGTTTGGAGAGCTTCAAGTTTCCTGCTGCTCACATTGTAACAACCATAGATGTTATTTACGGAAATTAAACTTGGAAAACAATATGCACTTATTTCAAGTTGATGTAGAGGTAAATAAAGTGTCATCTAGTGAAAAGCTTGGCCCAAATGAGAGTACTACATTCAAGCATTCAGACAGTGGCAAGCTTAAAGTCAGCTCTAGACTTGCAACACTGACATTTTATTTCAAGTGAAACTGAAAGACTGCACTGAATAAGAAGATAGTTACACCATGGGAATTCATATTTACATCAGCTCTGCAGGGCCAGCATTATTTCTGGTCTCTATACCCTGTCTGTGCTCCCCTTAATGCCATTTCTACGCTTGTGACATGGGGCCAAGGGAGCCACAGAACACAGAACCCACTTTTAGTACCCATAAGCATCCTCTGATGTTCCTCAGAAAATAATATAGGACAAAGTTTTAGGTAGGTTGCCTGTTATTAGAGCCACCTTACTCTCCTGTTTTTATGTTTCTGTCCCTGCAATAAGGTTTCAGAAGCTAAAGCAGAAAATTTTCATTCTTAGAAGTGAGACTAATGGGGCTTTTTGAGATCCAAAGTAAAAGAACGTAGCAATGAAAGAAACATGTTTTCTATTGATTAGTTAAATAACCTAAGCAAGAATAGATCACTATACACAACAGATTTGTCTCTTTGATGATTCTAAATTTTAACTTCCGAGTGTCTCCTTTGATGGCAGAGTTCTGAAAGAGTGTAAAACTTTACTTGTACCCAAGATGTGGCGTAACTAACTAATGAAGCTTTTATCTTAAAGAGGCTGTAAAACAACAGTTTGAATCAAAATAATTGGTGGCATTATGTAACTATTAACTGTTATTATGATCAATTTAGTATAATTAAATCCACTGCATCCAATTACATGGTTAGAAAAAGGCAGTTGCTTATTCTCTGTTGACTCATATGAAGTTTATGAAAAATAGTTATTCTGTGGAATATAGAAAATGTGCAACATACTGAGCCTTGATTTCATTATAGTTTTTCCTTCCAATTAAGATTTTTTTACATTGCATTGATGCAAAATAAAACAATACTATTTAGCTGCAAATAAATGCACTACCTCTTGTTTTATACGAAGATCTGATCAGTGGAAGTTTTTTGTCTACTGAGACAGATATGCAAGAAGAAAGTCTATTTTCATTATTCTCAATTTCTGGAAACTAACTGCAAGATATGAAAACATTAATGCCAAGTTTCTCTGTCCTAATTTCTAGGTGGTGTCTAGTTCTATGATTTCTTCTTTCTCTGTGGAATCTTAGTACATGTTGGATAAAGCACTTCTTGTAGAGACTTCAGAATAACAAAGGGTATTCTGACATATCTGGCAATGCAGAACTGAGATCTGTACTACACAGTGTTCGAAAGGCGTATGCTCATGTACCATCAGCAGTATAAGAGCAAGATTTTTTTCTGAAAGAAAGTTAAATTGCTCATTATAAGAGGACAAGCTTTAATCTGACATATTAAAGAAATTCTGAAAGTGAATGGAGGATTTGAATATGTACAGTAGATATGTTGGCGGTACATGAGCCAGTAGCTGGACTGGGAGAACAAAGCAGCCTGAACATGGGAAAAACAAGATTCCTGAGGCAAGAAGTCTCCCTTTGAAGTGACTCTGAATTGTCCCCCTTTTGCTGAAGTGACTTCTTCAAAAAGACATAAAAGGAGCCCCCTCTTTAAAAGTCAAAGATAGACTTTTTTTAGAGCACAAGATAACCAGATTTTTTTAAAGGTAGTATTTTAAATAATGAAAATGTAGAAGTAAGTGTGATAGATTACATCATATCTTGAAAGCAAATTAATTCTCTGACTTGAATAAACTCTTTACTATATGCTGTTGGTTCCAAACAAAATCTCCTTCCTTCCAAGATCTTGCAAGGCTCACCTTAGTGCTTGCTTCTTACAGCAGGCAGACTCTCTTTTTTTTTTTTTGCCTTTTTTTTCCCAGGATTTTTTCAGTCTGTGCTGTTGCTGCAGACTCTCTGCAAGCTCCTTCCTGTCCTTCAGGGAGACAAAGCTTATTTTCTTTCAGAACAGCAGCAATCTCCCTGCCTCCAATTGACTCTGACTGAAAGGGAATCATGCGGAATAAAGTAGAAAGACAGCTTCCTTCTTACAGAGTAGGAGTTACAGTGCAGAGTATTCACACAGCACTGTCTGAATAAACAAGACACCTACACTGCTTGTCCTGCTCTCTGCACATCCCTCTTTCTTCAGTGAGAAAAGGATGGCTTGCATCATCTTTCAAACACTCACGCTGCCTCATATCTGCCTCAGTACAATGATTTTCCTAAAACTTATGCCTTCAGGCTTCTGGATGCAATGTGCAATGCCTGACAGCATTTTTCTCCCAGGACAGAACTGGCTAATTATTTTTGTTTCTCCATTCGCTGGGACATCTCTCGAACAGCACATGTTGAGTTTTGTGGTGAAAATCTAGCAGGTAAAAAGTCTTTGAGGTGAGAGTGAACTACATCTCTTCGATGTCTCCCACTGCGTGTTCATACAGTCAGGGTCACGTATCTGAGACACAGGGTTTGCCGGGTCAGAAACGAATCTTTACCCTGCTTTTATTTTCAGCTTTTTGCTGAAGTACTGTCTGGGGTTTGCCAGCTGGAAAAATTCATTTATATAAATTCCTCACCAATTTTATGGGTTTAGGAAGAGGTGGCCACAGTAGAATGTATCTCAGGAAAATATTTAAGAAATAGAAGGGTTTTATTTAACTGAAGTTTGTGGCTTTCTGAACAAAATATTGATAATTTATGATGAAGAGGAGGGTCAACATAAAGGTCCCTTGGTGGTCAAATGAGTGATCCCTTCTGGCCTGAAACTCTAAACCCAAGAAATCTTAGAAATTTTATCTCAGATAAAAATGGTACCCTATGGTACCTTATTCTGCAGTGTTTAAATGATGTGTCACGTGCATCTGCATAGGGGAAAAGAAGTTCTACAAAATACTTTTAAAATCCTACACTGTATTTTCCCTAAGATTCCTTTGTGATAGCTGGTGTATTTACTCTTAATTAATACGTACATATTGTATAAAATACATTGACATCACACATGAAAACATGAGAACTTAAAATCACTCTGTTTAGGAAGCCAAAGGACTCAGCACAGTTAAGCATATAAAAGAAACTACTGGACTGTATGCATCGTATGTATTAGGCATGCTTTCCAAATAACAAAATCCATTCAGAATCTGGATATTGTTATGTTCTATTACTTTTTATAAGGAAAAATCATTTCAAAAGTATAAAAGATGTCAGTCAACGTTGTTAGTACTTTGTTTTAAAATTAGCAATTTGGGTTATTCTGAGAATAAAATTATGAACAGTCTGGGAAATTAATAATGTGAAAAATGGAGTTAAGACTTACCGTACAGATCACATAGGACAGAACAGGGCTTACATATGCTTAAACAGAGAACCAGCTAAGGACATATCCTGAGGAAAAGCCTCCAGGAAATACATAAATTGTTGAGACCGTTATCTCTAAAAGATATGGAATTTAGTGATATGCAGCAGCCAGTAAGAGAGGACATGTTGTTTCTTTGCTTTTTCTACATACGACAGAGAAAGAAAGGTAACTGTAAGTAAGGAAAAAAATGAGTAGTTTGTGAATCTAGAAATAAAAATACAATTTTGTTTTTCATGGTAATGACACTTCAAAGAATACGTAATAGTTTTGGTAAAGTACTTCTACTAGTTTAAAATGTTCTATTTTTTAGAAAAAGATAAAACAAAACTAACTGGTACTTTGAAAATCCCCGAGATTAATAGAAGATAACTGCATTGATAAGTTGCACATGAAACTAATTTCTTGTATTTGTACTCAAAAATAATCTTCAGCTACAGAAATCAATGTTTACTCACAAAGCAAACTGGGCAAGTATAATTTCATTGGCAGCCTATAATTTTCCTTAATATTTTTTCAGCAGCAGATACCATCAATGCATTCTCAGTATCCAACGTTATGTATAGACCATGCTTATCTAAGTTTATTATTGTTTAACTGTTCTGATGATTTTTAGTGAGATGCTGTATTGGCATTTACATTGCTTTTCCTTTCTAGGATCTCCAAAGTCATTATTTCCACAGTGCTCTAAGTCATTAAAAAGGGAGGATTGGGTTCTTCACAAAAAATGGTATAATCTGAAAACCATTATTGACAGAACACTTATTCTTAAGAAGCATCACCATTTATTTTGAACACTTGACCTCCAAATAGAAAGATATATTAAGCTACATTTAAATTATCAAATATTTATGAGATAAAGTAATGAATAAAATTAGTCACAGGAGGGAATACTATTAGCCCAGCTCCCTTTCTATTTATCTATGTAAGGATTAAAATCAAATTAATTCTCTCTACTGTACAGCTTAGTAGAATGAACTGGAAAAAACACAGATATATTCTGACTAGTAAGATTTCAAAACGTTTCCTTTATCTAGTGTTTTTTGATTCATATGTGGTTTTAATCTCACAGTTCATAAAAAGAAATTCCTTTGATTCTTACTTCAATCCAGCATTGCCATTTCTGTGGCACTGTCATATTCTGCTAGTGAGCAGCAATAATGTCACCATGTCACAGAAATCTTTAGCACCTAGAAATTAGTTTTCCACTTTTTCAGCTACTTGTACCAATAGCCAGTCTTTGTTTTTGGAAAGTCAGTATCTTTTCACTTTCAGATGTATTCCAGAATACTGTTTTGGGGGGATAATCACTTCTTCCTGTTCATCTCTGTGACAGTCACCATAAGTATTTTAGGTTCAATTTTTTTATCTCTGTCCAAAAAAAACAAACCAAAACAAAAAAAGAATCCTTCCAATTGGCTTGATACTTCACGATCAACTCATTCCTATTTTCCACCTTACAAATCCAGGTCTGGACATTAATATAATTTCAAACATTTTCATAATCTTTCTTCCATTTAAAATAGAAGTGCTTCTATATCTAGACTATATTCTCAAGTCAGCTTGTTTTTGTTGATTTAGCCCATCTGCAATGGATGCTGGACAGTAAGTAGCAGATATAACCTAATTAGAAATCAAGATACAGTGGTATTTAGGAAGCAGGAAATGTCATTTTATTACCAGTGTTAATAAATCATAAATAAATTGGAATAAATGTAATAAACTGGACTTCTTCCAAGTAATACAATTGAGCTGGTAAAAATTTCAGACTACACAAAAACTAGAAATTATAAGTCAGCACTTGTGTTGTATTTCATACACTCCTTGATTTAAACGAGGCACTTTAAGAGGGACTGGAAAAAGTACCACAGCCATGGCTAGCAAAGTGTGTTTGTGAGGACCTTACATGTGGCCAGTTTAGAGGTCCAACAACTTCCCAAATAACTTCTATTGGTAATAAATATAAATCAGGCTTAACCGTGGGTATGTCTAAGAACTTCAACAAATGTCTTGAAGCTGATGCAAGTCCATTGACGGCCTCCTTGGGAGACATCCAGAAAATGAAAAGAGCATGAAGTTATCTTAAGAATACACTTCATTATATAAATATCGAATATACTTCCTCTCTAATTAAGCAGCAGCCTTTACTATTAACTTCTTGTGGCTTACACTTTTTTGAGAAGACAGCCCGTTAAGCATGGTTTCATTAAGTAGAGTATATGGAATTTACACTGTGCATGAAACACGAGTTAGATGACCTCTTCACCTATATGCTATTATGTTAAAAATCAACGCCAATGTTTGGCACCTTTATGATAAAATAAAAATAAGAATTTGCAATGAAAGTGAAATTAAAGAAAAGCAAAACAGAGAAGCATCTGCAGGTTTTTTTGACCACTTTGTCATCTGCTTATCCTACTGTCCTGAAAGCCCTAGGGAAAAGATAAGCTTTGTAACATATTCTGAAGGATAATAAATACAGCATATTTTGTACCATACGGATTATCTCAGGTATTCATACAAAGCTATCAAAACCAAGCTCCAGAGTGAGCATATGTTGCATTATGGCAAGACTGAAAAGGTCTTTTTCTGACTAAAGGAATCAGAAAACATACACATCTCAAAACTCAGACAATCAATCACCAGAATTCCTATAGTTAACTAGCACGAAGCTCAAAGTGCAAACATTATGAATTAAAGGAGAAGAATAACACACTCTCTAAAAAAGAAAACTGCCACAATTTGCAGTTGGCTTCTAGATTGATGGAGCATCTACACCAGTTTTCTAATCTTAATGGGCATAGTCACTTCAAAAAAAAAAAAAGTCCAACATGGGCAGGCTTATTTTAAAGAACGAAGTGATATTGGTGACATCTACTGCCTAATCAATTTATACACTGATAGATTTGCTAAAGCAATTGACAATCGTGATCTGAGATTAAAAGTAAAATAAAAAATGAGTTTTATTTAATCAAGGAAATTAAACCACTATTATTATCACTGAAAGAATTGTGGAAGTGGACACAGTAGACCAAGAAAAGGACAAATTTCTAATATTGCTGCTGCAGTTTGGCCTGTTTCTGCAACACGTTACTTTATCATCTTGTTTTGATTACAAAGATTGAAGAATATAAATCCTCAAGCAGTTAATGAAGGCAGTTTTATAAGGGCTGAAATGAAAAGATTGTGTGTTGCCACTAAGGTACCTATCTTCACACCAAAACCAGGTATGCAAACTTCACAATATTTGAGTGTGTTTAACATTCCCTTCCCTTCATAATACTCTGCAGAATTCTAATGCCTGTGGGATATTGCCCATATCCATTTTTCACTGTAGCTCCTTCACTAAAACCATACAATCAGATATGTGAGGGGAATAGCTGCAATGATTTTCATTAATGGCTAGACTTAGTAACAGCTACCAGCTTACACATGAAAAAGGAATCTCAGGCATTGCTCTGAGGCAAACCTTGGCAACATGGTGGTTTTAGCAGCTAATTCCATAAATAAAGACTAATCTGATGCAAAAAGTTATATACTATCCAAAATTATCAAACTATCCAAGATCTGTATGCAAATTCAATCCTCTTATTATATCCAGTTTTATTAAATTGTTACAACACTTGTATCCACAATACTCCATCATCATGAAGAATATTTTTCAGCAATGTTGTTTTACTTTCAGCATGAATATTCTGGTGAACTGTGAGAACTGGATATAGTGTAGAGCCTGACAGTAACGTGCACATTTATTTGCAAACATTAAAAGGTGTGACATTTCTTTTATTCACACCAGGAATGATTTCAGTGGGATAAAGGAAGCAGTAAAATGTTCCCCTGTAAGCAGAAGATATTATCACTATCTAATTCTCACTGTATTTCAACTTATATTACACAACACTCACTACTTTCAAGTCTATTTCTTTCATTTAATATGATATTGTAGAGGCAGTATATTCTTTGCAGATGGCTTATCTTCAGTGGCTGACATTCATTGCTTTTAAGTGAATTTGAAACACAAAAAATCCTTCAATCACAAAGCCACATCGAAAGGGCTCCAAACTATTAGGAATACTTTAAGTAATGAGACTGAACATTTTCTTTCAACAAAGTAGTACAAAACGATATTTTTTTTATCACCCATGATGTCTGTTTATAATACCTGCTTAACATCTGTTATATTTTCTCTCCTCTGTCCAAAGGAGGAGGAGTCATAGAGCACCCTTGGTGGGTACCTGACATCTAGCCAGGGTGACCCCACCACACAACCCCAGTTCCCTCAGCTGCCCCTAATAGGATGTACGCTCTAGACCCTTCACTAGCTTCATTGCTCTTCTTTGGACCTGCTCCAGCACCTCAAAGTCTTTCTTGTAGTGAGGGACCCAAAACTGAACACGGTATTCAAGGTGCAGCCTCACCAGTTACAAGTACAGGGGGACAATCACTCCTCTAGCCCTGCTGGCCACACTATTGCTGATCATAGAACCATAGAATGGTTTGGGTTGGAAGGCACCCTAGAGATCATCAAGTTCCAACCCCCTGCCATGGGCAGGGACACCCTCCACTAGCCCAGGTTGCTCAAAGCCTCATCCAGCCTGGCCTTGAACCCCTCCAGGGATGGGGCATCCACAACTTCTCTGGGTAACCTGTTCCAGTGTCTCACCACTCTCACAGTGAAAAATTTCTTCCTAATATCTAGTCTAAATTTGCCCTCTTCCAATTTAAATCCCTCACCCCTTCTCATGTCACTGCATGCCTTTGTAAAGAGTGCCTCCCCATCTCTCCTGTAGCCCCCTTTCAGCACTGGAAGGCTGCTCTAAGTTCCCCCTGGAGCCTCCTCTCCTCCAGGCTGAACAACCCCAACTCTCTCAGCCTGTCCTCATAGGGGAGGCATTCCAGTTCTCTGATCATCTTTGTGTCCCTCCTCTGGACCTTTTCCAACAGCTCGATATCCTTCTTGCATTGGGGGGCCCCAGAACATCACACAGAACTGAAAGAGAACTGGACTGATATAAGCCAGGGTGCTGTTGGCCTTCTCGGCCACCTGGTCACACCGCTGGCTCACATTGAGCCCGCTGTCAACCAACATCCTCAGGTCCTTTTCCACCAGGCAGTTTTCCAGCCACTCTTTCTCAAGTCTGTAGAACTGTATGAGGTTGCTGTGACCCAAGTGCAGGGCCTGGCACTGAGCCTTGTTGAATCTTGTACCACTGGCTTTGGTCCATCAATCCAGCCTGTCCAGATCCCTATAAAGAGCCTTTTTATCCTCTAGCAGATCAACACTCTTGCCCAACTTGGTGTTGTCTGCACAATGTATTCTTAAAACAATGTCCGAAACCATTTCCAGTCTACTAAAGTGAGTACAGTGATTAATTAATAATTGCTCACTAATTAGCCTTAAAGAAAGACTTTCTTCCTTCATTTTCAGGCTGGAAAGGAACACCGTAAATAGAAATTGGGTTGTTTTTATTTCCAGCTATTGACATAGGCTAATTTATAGATTCAGGTTATTTTCTGTTCAATGGAACTGGGGAAAAATGCGTAAGGCAGGTGCACTCACATCAGGGTAGTTAACGTATCCCATGTCAATGACATGGCAGTTCTAATGCTCCAGTGCCAGAGGAAGGGATGTTTTTCTTAAAGTCTCCTAGAGGGTTCATGTATTCATACTTTTGTTATCTTCAGGATCTCAAATCTTTCTTACAATGAACAATGAAGGAATAACAATAGAATTCTAATGGATTAAAGTTATGTCTCCAGTCCTTATCTACTTTCTCTGTGTCACTTGGGATTTTTTTGACTTTGGTATTCTCTCTCAGTTGTCTTTTATGGACTTGCAGAGTCCTTGATTATTTAGTCACCATTCATACACAAGCTGCTTAATGTCTTTATATCTCTAAAAGAAAATTCAAATTCTACTTCCTCTCTTTTGAGATTGATTCAAAAGCAGACAAATATACAAAACTGAATATGTTATTCAAGATTTTAGAGAATTCCACTTTTACCACTGTCATAGAGATGTCTTCTATTCCTTCCCAGTCAGAGAGGAACTTACACTTGCTTTTGGCTTCCCTTAGCATGGTTTGGTTTTATGTTATTCCCTTTTTGGGTGATAAGCATAACTGCAGTGAATTACTGGCTTTTGCTCCTTGCATTAGTTTGCATCGTCTTACCATGGGATGTGGAGCTTAAGCCTGGTCTACCACGCTGGAAAATAATACAACAGCAATGACAGCTGAAACGCAGCAGTAAACTGTGCCCTTCTCACTGACTACTCACTGCCACATCCAAGGCAGCAAGGAACAATATAATACAATTTCCACACCACAGAAGCTAAAGATCCAGTTGTAGCTGCCCTGCAAAAGTGCTAATTTAGCTATGTTTGGACAGATACAGCTATAAAAGGCTTATTCCAGTAAAAGGTCTTTGTTCCTTCATTTAGGAACATTTTAGGGAGTCATTTACTCTTGAGAGAGCTGTCTTTCTTCTTACTGGACTAGAGGACTTGGACCTATTTTAAGCTGTCTAATAGGAACTAGGCACCTGAAGAGCTCTCTAGGACTTATGCCTAATTTTCCT